>CM076582.1:1611649488-1611881235 GCA_034641835.2 Pinus albicaulis | reverse complement strand
TATGCTTTTTAATTATGGTTAAGTAGGTTTTTGATTAAAAAAAAAATTATATGCTTTTTAATTATGATTAAGATTATGTAGGTTTTGTTCTGCTTTTTAATTATGATTAAGTAGGTTTTTTATTAAAAAAAATTTATATGCTTTTTAATTATGATTATGATTATGTAGGTTTTTGAAAATAAATTAAAAACAAAAAACAAAAACAAAACCCACTAAATTTCGCAAAACCTACATTTCATATAAATTTACTTAAAAACTCATTGGATGCAAAATTGGTTTATACCTATATTAATCATGTATCTTAATATCTCAGTAATTGCACTCATTCAGTAATAGTAAGTGAATTTTTTAATCCATTAAAAATTATATCATTTTTGTTTAGGGAAGGATGGCTTTGAGCATAAACCAGCAAGAGCATGTTGTTCGCAGTTCCAAACCGAACTCAACCGTGTGAGATTTGTAAACCAGGATTAATTGAATCAGAAAATCCTCAAATTTCAAAATATATAGGCACAATGTTGATCTGACTCTGTGATCGTATGCAATTGTTATAAATACGAATATTTGATTATTTTTCACACTAACACAACACGGTTTAAAACCAACCAAACAAACCTATTTCAGAGGCATAAAATTTAATGGTATAAAATAATATCTTCGAGGTGAATGTGATTGAAAAACAATCTCTTTATTATAGTTATGGCCTTAATTTTTTAATAAGTGTATTTTTTTATTGTGTTTTTTTCTAATAAGTTTTATATTTTATAAAAAATATTAAATATAGTATAAATTAATATTAACTTATTACTTCTTCATTCACTGTATTTATTGAAAATTAAATTATTTTTATTCACAAACAAAATAAAAACACAGTAAATCAGAGATTTGTTTGGCATATGGGGCTTGCGCAGTTAATTGAGGAAGAACCAAAATTTCCAGGTTGCAGACACCACAGATTTTTGAACCAAATGAGAGGTTGGAAAGCCAAATCGGAAAACCCGGTAGAGCAAACCCTAGTGGGCGTGGAGAAAGCCCCGTACGCGGATTTTATAACGGCCTACGATGTCACAATTTATTTTTTTAATTTTTAAGGCTTCGCATTAGTGTTTTTTTCAAAAATTTTGATTATAAGAGTTGGTGGAAATTTAATAATAATAAAAAATTTATAATATTAAATATTTTAATATTAAAGTTTGACCACTATAATTTTGATTTTCCAAAATTTCTACTAATTTTAACAAAAGTCACATCATATCTAAGTTTTTACTACTGGTGGGGGCACCGAGTAGGAGGATGTGAAAGAAGACAAGAAGCCGGATCTTTGAACCGAACTTTTCGTCCTCGTTTAAACGGTAATGGGCATCATTATATTGTTAGTTTAATCACTTCTAATTATATGATTGTGTTAATTCATAATTAATATAAATTTGCTAGTGTATTTTTTTTTTTAAATAAAGTGGATTTTATTATTGAAAAGTAAAATTTACATCAAAAGGATTTTAGAGTTCATATAAGTGTTTCCCACATAGAGGGGATCACACATAAAATTAGATTATGTGGAGGGTTAAACTAGACATATATCTCATAATATAGTTAGAATAAAAAAAGCTTATACTTCGATTAAAAACATATACAAAAATGAAAAGAAAATCATATATAAAAGTTATTAGAAAATGAAGGTATTGGCTCAAAGTCAAAGCCAATTATCGGGATTGGACTTACAGTATCCAGGAGGTGTGACATTACTGGTGGGATTTGAAAGTGTTGTTAATTGTGCGCTATTCGTTGATCCATCTTGACAAGTTTCTAATCATTATGCCTCAGATGACCATGGATATGATCCAAATTTTGGAGCATGTCACTTATTGCTTCATAGTTGTCCATTATTACTCTACCCGAGAGGTATTTCACCATCCAATAGAGATTTACAACCTGCATGTATTGGCTTATCCTAGTTCGCATTGAATACATAGCTTCTAACTGTACTAGCATATGGAACTTGACACATGTCCTCTTCCTCTTCTTATGTATTGGGACATTGATTTGCAGATAACTTTACATCTACAAAAATAGGCTCCTATATCGATTTTCATCCCTACATATTAGACCTCTGCAATATTTTCTCAACATATTTCCTCTGATTTAACCAAAGTTTCCTACTTTCCTGATCTCTCTTAATTTCCACGTGCAAAAAGAAATTTGCAACACTTAGATCGTTCATGTTAAATTTAGAGGACAATTGAGTTTTCACTGTTGGGTGTGTGTTATATTCTTTCCACGACTAGTCGCATGTGGGGTCCAAGGCAATGCCTGGGAAATTTTTTTGGACCCTATAATAGGTGAGTGGACCTACTTATGGTTTTATGCATGGGTTTTACACATGGTTTGGGGCATGATGGTTTTCTTCCCATGGTATTTTGTAGATCCAGTCAAGGGAACTACTTTAATGTTTTGATCCAGGGTTAATGGATTGGGGTTTATGAATGCTTCAACATGTATATATATGTATTATAACATTAAAAGGAACATAATGAAAAATCAATCTAGTGGTCCCGATTTTGGGATCAGGGGAAAATATGTGTGTACATTTGTTTTATGTTCTCGCCATTGTTTATTTATCTATTTTAAGAATTCTTTTGCAGGTAATTTTTGTACAGGGTTAAAACCTACATTTCTTATCGGAGTTGTTTCGGCTTCAAGGGGATGCCTTTGTTGCTAAGGGGTTTTTCTTGGGCCTATGGTAGCCCATGTTCAATAAGAGATATCCGGGATCAATTCTAATGGTCAAAGAATATGGCAAGCAATGGAAAGATAAAGATCGAGAAATTTAATGTCTAGAGTTTTGAGTTGTGGAAGCTCGAGATGGAGGATATGCTAGTGGATAAAGATCGATGGATCGTGGTAGATCGAGGTACTAAACCAAAGGCAGTGTCAGCAAAAGACTGGTCGAAGTTGGATCGTGTAATATTCCAAAATTTATTGGAATATTAAAGTTATGTTTTTCACTTAAATAGATGAATAAGTGGTTAGGGAGACCCGTAAATCTCTTTATTATGAATAAAACCACTTCTCATGTGAAAGTGGATCATATTTTCAGCTTAATAAAGCACCCTAAGGTGTGAACAGGGGCTAAAACATGTGGATTGGGTCAACTTTGACCAAATCAATAGTGTTGTCATGGAGGAGTGGACATTAATGGAGGGACAACGCAGTTTTAGATGGAGATGCATTGCATGGAAGTAGTGTCATTAATGGATGGGGCTTAGGGTTTGGAAGCTCATATCTTATAAAAGCAAGAGGATGGTAGCCATATTGAGGAGGTGTTGATATATTTTATGTTTTGATATATGGTCTATTTAGACATATAGCTTTCTTCAGTTGTTTAGCTAAGATTCCAGTGCTGTTTAGCACAGGGTGTTCCTGATCGGGAATCCCACCTCTTCCATTGAGAATCTCTTAGAGGAGTTTGCACTATATTTCCACATTCAGGCATTTCTCCAAGGCTCAATCTCATGTACAACGCAGTTACGTTTAGAGTTGGGTTGTGTTGCAGGGGTGTAGTAGTGGAGGAGAGAGATCTCAAATTTCTGAGCTAGTTTTCCATTGGAAGGATCATCCTTTCATCCGGGAGTTGGTGAGGAAGTCATCAAGGCTTTATTGCATATTTTGGCACTAGGCCAAGTAGCAGTCATTAGCTACATTGCAGTTTTCCTCAAGGATTGCATTATTTTGGAGAGCAGCTGCAGCAGCGAGTTTATTGCCTTATTTGGAGTGTTTGGGTTTCCTGTGTGGGGATCAGCCCTTCATTTAGGAGATCTGTTGGAGAAGGATCAACCATCTTATATATCAGATCAGCCATCTCCCATCAATGATTCAGTTGCAGAGATTATTCAGCCCTAGGGCCTAATCTTCTATATTTTGTATAGTGTGTATTTCTGGAGACCTTTTCTGGGTTGTCCTGGAATTCTGTTTTTGGAGCATGGATCTCTAGCCTTAGAATTTTTGGAGAATTATATCAGCAGAAATATATTTTTATATCTTTTGGCTGCTATTCTCTCTTAGACAACACATTTTTTGCATTCCTGTATTTCATGTATTAATAGCATTTGAGATGTAGGTGTATGCTTTCCTAGGAGGCTTGTTTGCCCCACTTGAGTGATCTTTTCCTCAAGATCTTGTACCTATTTTGTTTTTATAATCATAATGGAATCGATCTACTGTTGTCTCATGCTTTGATTTATTATATTTCTGCATATTTCAAGTTTTGTGCACTTTATTCCTGCTTTTCCCATTTGGGAATATTACAGTGGTATAAGAGCATAATCTTGGCTCAGCCTGTGTACTTCAGCCATTATGTCATCTAAGGAGGCTTCTCATAGGAAGGAGAAGATCTGCATAAGAGATGAAGGCAAAACCTCATTTTCAGGAGGGAGGGAGTTCTCAAAACTTCTTCTTCAAACTATGCAGTGCATTAGCATAGACATCAAAGAGATGAGAATGGAGAGATGTAGAGATTCTACGAGAGGGCTTGTACATGAAGAAAGCTCTATATCTTCACATTATGGGTGTGAGCATTGAGCTACACCATCAGATTTACAACGTGGTACCTTGGCTAGGGTCATAGCAAGAGAGATGGAGGAAGGAGATATACTAAAGGAGGAGACTCTCGATGACTATCTTCAAGAGTATGAATCTCAAACTCGGAGATTTAGAGATCATCTAAACTTCCAAGGGTTTTGCAAGATCAAGGAGGATAGAAGACATAAAAACCATGATAGAAGCACAAGGCACAAGCAGCATGATGTGGGTAGATTCTTTCTATCTACTTTTGATGGATCACCTGAATGTTCAGCTAGGGCTTGGGTGGAGGAGCTAGACACCTATTTGCAACAATACCAAGTTTCAGAAGATGAAGCCATTAGAGTAGCAGCACTGCACCTTGAAGGTAAGGCTTATGCCTGGTGGTTTTCTTAATCTTATTCATTAAAAGATGCAAATATGTCTACTTATTCAAGGTTCACTAGGAGGTTAGTAAAAATATTTAATGAAAAACATTCTGAAACTTCCTTGGTTGAGCTAGCCAAGCATAAACAAACAAAACCTTTGCATGAGTTAGAAGAATCTATAAGTCCAACTCCATTTCAGAAAACTATTGGGGGGATTAAAAACTTGCATAATACCTTTCTAGAGGCAAGATCCCCACTTCAGAAAGAGCTATCTTCTCAAGGGGAAGACATGGAGATCTCTTTTTCAAAAGAGGAACTAAACAAAGAACCTCTTAATGATGATGAGACAACCTCCGTTCATGATGAAGGGGAAGAGAATATAAGAGGTAACAGTGTTGTCACAGCAGTAGCAGATCTAGTACCTCATGAAGAGGAATATGGAGCATTTTCTCCAAAGAGAGAAATTATTGCACCCTTGCAAGGAGTTCCAAAGAATCTCACATGTGGAGATCAGGGCACAATCCATGTGCAGCATGTGCCATCATTGACAGATTGTGAGATCTTCAAGATAGAAGAAGATAAGGGGAGGACAAGCATATATGATTAGGAGAACACACCCCTCTCTATTTCAAAGGGTTGATGCATAGAAGAGGAAAGAGGATTTGCATAGTGAGGACAGGGACAAATAAATCCACTCACATATACAACCTGCTGCAGGCCTTGATGTTTCATTACATGGAGGCATTCCACCAGGGAGACCCCCTAATTGGAGGATGATCAAAGAGTTCTCTCAACATGGTGCATCATTGATAGACTTGGCTAAGGAAGGAGCCTTGGGAGGAGCTAGCTCAGCGTAGAGAACCTTTGATGGGTTCAAAGGAGGGATGAGCAATTTTCTGATATGGACATTACCATCCCCCACTCAACTATTTGCGTTGAAATATGATGATTCAGAAATCTTTGATGGCACAAGCATGGTGTCAAATGGCTACTCCATCTTCTTGGGGCAGCAAAAGATGCTTCCACACATGAGGCAGATTTCTGAATATGACAAGAGGTTATTAACACTCTGGCATGCATTAGCAAAACTATGGAAGTTTTGGATGCGAAATACCTTCCAAGAGGAGGTTGACCTCCATGTACTTCAATATTGTCTTGGGAAAGATCAGCTGCAAGGGAGGCAGCAAAAGTGGGGTAACAATACTCCAACATGTGGCTTTGGCATTGAGCATGTCAAAGAGGAGAGTTATGATGTGACAGGTGCTTCATTTCAGATTTCAACAACGTTGTCATTGTTGGGAAGCCTAGATCCATATTGGGAATCCCAACTATTGGTGGAATATTCCAAGAACCTCTTCACATGTAAGGTTCTTGATGGGCAAGAGATAGTTGGGAGGTATAGACTGGTTGATGGAGTTATTTATTTCCATGATCAGATCTACTTGACTAGATATTCCAATCTCAAGAAGGAGATTATACATGCAGCTTATGAGGCACTTTCTTCAAGACATGTAGACTTCATTGAATCTTATCACACCATCATGGAGGGATTCTATTGGGAGGATCTCAAAGAACATGTGCACCAACATATCAAGAGATATGTAGCTTGTTTGATGTATGAGGAGGAGAGCAACCACCTTGCAAGGTTATTTCAATCACTTCCCCTTTTGATGGAGAGATGGGAAGGCTCATACATGGAACTCTTCACCAACTTGTCTACAACATATGGTAAAGATTATATTTTTATGCTTATTTATCAACTAATAATGTATGTACACTCCTTTACCATACATTTGCAGCACATTGCTCCATAAGAGAGAAAACCTCTCTTTGGATTTCATGGTCCTTTTGGGACTACATTTAGTGATGAAATTGATCACTTTCTAGAGGACTTTGTGCAATATTTGTTTTTCTTGGATCATATTCAGCCAACACCTAATGTCCTCTACTATTTTCAAGCTTTTGAGAAGCTTATGGGAGCAAGTAAGTGGTTGGATGTCCACTTATCATATCATATTTTGAGACAAAAATAAGAAGAACAACGCTGGTCTCACTTGAGGGACTATTGTCACCATCCAATATGTCATATGACCCTTAGTCCATGTTTCTTTTGGAGCCCATATGGTGATAACACTGTACTCACTATATGCAGGAAGGAGTGGGCAAGGAAGCTTCCTAGAACCAAGGAGTGGGATCATGATATTCCAAGTATCTTTTGGCTTCATGTGGACTATATTATTGCAACCCAAGATCAACAGCTCCAAATTTATCATAAATGGAGAGAGAGACAACGTAATTTGAACAATTTTATCTCCCATTTTCGGCCATGTTGCCCCTACACATTGCATAAGTAGGGGATTAGTGATTGTTTCTATGAGCTACCAAGGATGGCTCACTGTGTTTGGATGATAGCATGGACAATGTAGTTTCACATGGGGATTGAGGCACCCAACCTTTCCCATCTCTCATGCCTTAAGGAGACCAATGGAAATCATATAACGTTTCCCATATATCTCCCACATTTTCATGATGAGAGCTATTTGGTTTATTTACCAAAGGCTACTTTGTATACTTGGGAGAAGACATATCCATTGGAGGTTTTGCAATATCCTTACAGTTGCTTGAGGACAAGCAACATTTTGGAGGGGAGGACTGTAATATTCCAAAATTTATTGGAATATTAAAGTTATGTTCTGTCACTTAGATAGATGAATATGTGGGTAGGGAGACCCATAAATCTCTTTATTATGAATAAAACCACTTCTCATGTGAAAGTGGATCACCTTTTCAGCTTAATAAAGCACCCTAAGGTGTGAACGGGGGCTAAAACATGTGGAGTGGGTCAACTTTGACCAAATCAACAACGATGTCATGGAGGAGTGGACATTAATGGAGGGACAATGCAGTTTTAGATGGAGACACATTGCATGGAAGTAGTGTCATTAATGGATGGGGCTTATGGTTTGGAAGCTCATATCTTATAAAAGGAAGATGATGGCAGCCATATTGAGGAGGTTTTGATATATTTTATGTTTTGATATATGGTATTTTTAGACATATAGCTTTCTTCAATTGTTTAGCTAAGATTGGAATGGTGTTTAGCACAGGGTGTTCTTGATCGGGAATCCCACCTCTTCCATTGAGAAGCTCTTGGAGGAGTTTGCATTATATTTCCACATTCAGGCATTTGGCCAAGCTTCAGTCTCATGTACAACGCAGTTCTATTTAGAGTTGGGTTGTGTTGCAGGGGTGTAGCAATGGAAGAGAGAGATCTCCAATTTTTGAGCTAGTTTTCCATTGGAAGGATCATCCTTTCATCCAGGAGTTGGTGAGGAAATAATTAGGGCTTTATTTCATATTTTGACACCAAGCCAAGTAGCAGTCATTAGCTACAGTGCAGTTTCCGTCAAAGACTGCGTTATTTTGGAGAGCAACTGCAGCAGTGGGTTTATTGCCCTATTTGGAGTGTTTGGGTTTCCTGTGTGGGGATCAACCCTTCATTTAAGAGATCTATTGGAGGAGGATCAGCCATCTTATATATCAAATCAGCCATCTCCCATTAGTGATTCAGTTGTAGAGATTATTTAGCCCTAGGGCCAAATCTTCTATATTTTGTATAGTGTGTATTTCTAGAGACCTTTTCTGGGTTGTCCTGGAATTCCGTTTTGGAGCATGGATCTCTAGCCTTAGCATTTTTGGAGCATTAAATATATCTTTATATCTTTCTGCTACTATTCTCTCTTAGACATCGCAATTTTCTGTGTTCCTGTATTTCATGTATTAACAACATTTTAGATCTAGGTGTATGCTTTCCTGGGAGGCTTGTTTGCCCCACTTGAGTGATATCTTCCTCAAGATATTGTACTTATTTTGCTGTTATAATCATAATGGAATGGATCTACTATTGTCTCATGCTTTGATCTATTATATTTCTGCATATTTCGAGTTTTATGCACTCTATTCTTGCTTTTCCCATTTGGGAATATTACAGATCGGAAGGCAAAGAGCACAATATGATTGTGTATCTCAGATTCAGTATTGTTGAATGTATCAAGGGAAGCTACAACAAAGGCTTTGTGGGATGAGTTAGGGACTTTGTACCAATCTAAGTCTTTGATGAACAAAAATTTCCTATGCAGAAAGTTGAAAAACCGAAGGATGAAGGATGGAGACTTGGTGACAAAGCATTTGAACACCTTTAATACTATGGTAAGCCAGATGTTATCTGTTGATATTAAAATTCCAGATGAATATAAATGCATCAGTTTGTTTTATTCTCTACCAGATTCATGGGATAGTCTGGTTGTTACAATATGTAGCAATACAACTACTTTGAAGTTTGATGAAATAGCCTCATCCTTGTTGTCGAATGAGATGAAACGGAAAAATATGGAGAGTCGGAATGGAGATGCCTTGTCTGTACGAGGACGATCCCCAAACAAAAACAAAAATAAGTCCTCGAGTGGGAGATCTCGATGACCCACTGTTAGGTCCCTATAATACTAGTGTATCCCCTTATTGTTATTGTTAGTATAGCCCCATTATTATTATTAGTGTGCCAATGTAGTCCCCATATTGTTATTATTGTGCCCCACAAAACCCACTATTGTTATTGTTGTGCCCTTACATTGTTATTGTTATGTCGACTACGATTATATTGTGACCCATTAGACTCCTATATATCGAAAGGAGGTTTTTTCATTTGTATCATCCAAGAATTATTTATTTGTGTATGTAAAGGAGGTTGCTCCCTCGAATAGGCTGATTTCTAAGTCATTGATCTCTCTTTCCATATATTTTGGGAGCTGGTTTCCTAACATTTGGTATCAGAGCTTTGGATTCTATGGTTTTGCTGCTTCAAACAGGTCATCGCGAAATTGGAGTGGAATAACGAAATTGGCATGCCACCTAACTGCAGACATGGCACTAGTGGGCGCACAACGTGGTTGTGAGTAGAAACTTTCCCTACCTGGCTGAACGATTGATGAGGATGAGCGATTACCGTAGCTAAGGGATGTAATTCAAATTCAATTTAAATGAAAATATATTATTATAAAGAAATATATATAGAAAATGTTTCCAGTTCAGTTTTAAAGTATTGTGAAATTCAAAATTTAAAAATTAAAATTTTTCCCAATTTATGAAAAGGAAAACAGACCATAAGAGGTTTATTAATAAAACAAAGGTTTATTAATAATTATATGTCTATTGGATTCCCCATATATATATATATATATATATATAATTTAAAAAATATAAACAATTATTTTTTAAACACAAAATTTAAAAATAAAAAAAATTTAGGCTCCCACAAATATTCGAAGAAGAAACAATAATGCTTTGATCCATATCTGTAGTGTAACCCAAAACGTGTCATCTCTGGATTGTTCCACCTAATAATATTAAAATTTTAAATCCGGAAGTTTCAAGCAAGCTATTGCATTTCTCCGGGAGTTATATAAATATAATTTCAAAATAATTTACAATCATTTAAAAAATATAAACAATTATTTTTGAAAAGTTAAAATTTAAAAATAAAAAAAAATTAGGCTCCCACAAATATTCGAAGAAGAAACAATAATGCTTTGATCCATAGCTGTAGTGTAACCCAATACGTGTCCACTGTGGATTGTTCCACCTAAGAATATTAAAATTTTAAATCCGGAAGTCGCTGAACGTGTAACCCAATACGTGTCCACTCTAGATTGTTCCACCTAAGAATATTAAAATTTTAAATCCGGAAGTCGCTGAACGATTAACGAGAATGAGATATTTACGTGGCAGAGCAATGTATTTCAAGTTTAATCTAAATAAAAAAATATTTAACCATAAAGAATTATATTATTTAAAAATTGTATAATAATTATTTTAGAATTAAAAAATTTATAATTAAAAATAAAATTACTCTCATCTGAAAAATATAAAACGTCTATTTAGTGTAACCCGATACGTGTCACTTTTAGGTTGTTCACGTGGCTAAGAATATTAAATTTGGAATTTGGAATTTCCCAAACCACATTTTAAAAATAAAAATTACGAAGTCCATAGAATATTGTATTAGACGGCATATTTCTTGGTGGCGGAGTCACACTTTTGGGGAGTGAGAATTGAACCCATAATTTTTGAATGGTAAAAATATTTTAATGATAAGACTTAACAAAAATTAGAGTTAACAAGTTGAAGCAACTCTCAAGCTCCACCACACAGAGCTATATTTAGATACTTATTGGTATAATAATTTTATTTTAAAAAAAGGGTAGATTTTACAAAACGAAATCAATTGGAACCGATAATCTTGATTGACAAATAAAAGTGATGAAATTCCAGAAATTTATGATGAAATTATGTCTATCTGATTCCAAATTAAGTAATAGATATTACATTTCTTCGAACCCTCTCAGTCGGCGCAGAGACATTATTTCCGATACGAAGAGTTCAAAATTCTTGTGGGAGGATCCTCCTTCCGCCATCGCCTCTTTCGGAGCCACCTTCACTTCTGTGACCTTTTTTCTTAATTTGTTTCCCTCTTCTTCTGCCATTAACACTTTAACAATTCGTTCCACATCATCTCTCGCAACCAGCCAGTTCTGTTCAATTCTCTGCGGTGCCTCCAGTGCTATCTGGATCTCATCCACCACAAACTTAGAGTTGAAGTGTTGCTCAACGTAGAGAGGCCACGCGATCATGGGAACACCCATCGTCGTTGTGTCCATCACTGCGCTCCAACCACAGTGGGACATAAAGCCGCCGGTGGAAGGATGGCCCAAGATGCTCAACTGTGGTGCCCAACCCAGAATGATAAACCCTTGTGTTGGGGCCCTTGTTTTGAAATTCAACAGATTTTGAGTTGCGACAAGAACGTGGCAGAACGCAACTTCGGTAGGCAGAAAGGTGTCAAGGTTGCGAAGGAGCAGAGGACAGGTGTTGCAGCCGTTGCAGGAGTAAGCATAGATGGCGGAAGAGCACGGAAGGAAACAAGCAGTGAACTCCCAATGAACAAAAAGAAACGAGAGATAGCCGAGCAAGAAGAAAGGAGGAACTGTCAGTCGCGCTGGCAGCAGAACAAATAGGCAGCCAGCCCGTGGATACCGGGGTTGGCGCAGACGGGAATAGGAAATAGGGAGCCGCAGGAGAGCTCTGTCCGGGTTGAATTGTTCTCCACTCCTCTGTGTTACTGTGTTTTCTCTCTCTCTGTCCAATAGGACATATTGTATTCTACTTCGTTTATGCTTATGTAGCTATGCCTTGTAATAGTTTGCCACTGTTGGTTGATGATTAATATATTCAGAGTGTTGTTCTGAGTATATGTTATGGGTTTGAATGAATGAAGTTACGACACCTTTTAAAATTTTATTTATTGAAAGTCTCATTGTTTTCCTGAAAGGTATATGTTATGGAACGTTGTGTTATAGTTGTCTAAGACTTTAGTTTAGCTTTGATTCAACTGCATGGATGTTGTCGGGATGATACCAATCTACTCCCTATCACAGTAAGGTCGCGGCACGCCTCGGGTGAGACTCTTTGCCCTTTGGAGAAAAGTGTAAATGCCGACGTGAAACTAGACTATGGTGGAAAACCTTGTTTGCCCTTAACCTGAACCCGTGTCTTCTCTGCGAGACCTATTCTCTCGCCAACAAATGGTTCCGTTGCCAGGACCTGAAAGCACATTTGGGAGCTAGATCATGGTATCACGGATCTTCGAAAGAGAAATACGAAGCTGGTGGGAAAACCACCTAGATCAGTTCATAACTTAGTAGGCTGAGCTGAGACGAAAGAAGGAGAAAACGATTAAAAACTTGGTTCTATTCTCCAACTCCGCTAGTGATACCTACGAAATCTATTGGGGAAAGTTCCCAGAAGAACTCTATAACTGGTTGCAGAGGCTTCAGACCAAGACCGTCAAGGAAAATTCGCGGAAGATCAATCGCAAGTGGGCGCACGAGGCTCTGGTGGCCCTTCGTCGGTTAAACACCGATTTAACCCAAGCTGTATATTTTTGGGTGGAATCAACCTTGGACGGATATATAGTAGAGTTTGCAGCCGAGTGCTACTAGTCTTTCTCGAGAGTAGAGGATACCTTCAAATCTGGGTTAAGGGGGAAGCTGCTGAAGGAGAATCCCTTGTGGATCAAGGCATTGATGGTAGATGAAGGACTGATGGGATTCCAAAAAGCAGAGATGGAAGTGTAAACCCTCTAATGCTAGGGGAAGGGACTAAGGGGGAGATGTTACAAGAACCATGAGAAGGGGGAGTAGGAGTATGGAATTCGAGACCGCCAATAGGCTCAGGGAGCGACGAGCACTTCGAAGGGTGCAGATTGCAGAAAGGTGGCGAGAGAGGGTGATGAAGGAGTTGAAAAGACAGGAAAGCGGTCGAAAGAACGAGAGGAGGCGCCTCAGATGATGAAGGGAATGGAAGGTCAGGTGGGTCCCCATGATATAGGAGGGGCCATGAAAGAAGTGCGGCAGGTGTATAGGAGTCCAGCCCAGATGGAGAAAGGAAGGAAGTCTGATGTAGAAGGTACATACACGCGCCCAGAGGAGGTGTCCGATGTGGAGATGCATGTTGCAATGGAGCAACTATTTCAAGAAAGGCCGACGTCCATATCTCAAGGTATTCCTAGTCCCCACAGTTCAATTATCTCTAGTCCCAACCTTCCCCTAGTACTCTACCAGCCCATAAGTAAAATTTTTGTTAGGTTACGTGAATTAAGTAGATTGCACAGTATTCAGTCTCCAGTTGGAACACAAGCTAGTAATAGAATTACTAGTGGCCAAGCTAGTAGTAGGATTACTAGTGGCCCCATCTCACAACCAGGATCCAACAGCTTCATTTTAGTAACACCTATTCAAGTGAACATGGCGGGATCACTCACCCGGTACCCAGAATTCTCTGGGAAGGGGAACGACGACGTTGAACAACACTGGTACCTTTGCGAGGCCATTTGGAGGGCACGACAAACACCAGATGTTGGGAAGTTGATAGAATTTCAGACCACCCTTAGGGAGATAGCCATACGATGGTTTATGAAATGGTCAGAAGCTCACCCGAATCCAGCGATGGCTGATGTAAAGAGGGATTTCATCAAGGAATTCAAACTACCTCAGACAGACCAACAGGGCTTGTCATAGATGTGGGAAATCAAGCAGCGGGAAGGAGAAACTGCTTGGGATTTGATGCGGAGATTCAAGGATGCAATCGGAAAGCCAAGCTATCCAATTGATCCAAACTAGCAGAGAGACTAGTTCATTAAAGCTCTATTACCTTTAACCCGAACTCCATTGACTCAACAAAGGATCGACGCATTGCAGGACGCGCTGGAGTAGGCAATGAAGATAGAAGCTATGGCGGGTTACTCGCAAGAGTTTAAAGGAGGAGCAGCGGTACAGGACCCCTCCATAATGGGTCTGCAACATCAAATAGCCAGTCTGACATAAAAACTCAAGGAAATGCAACCAATGCAACCACCAAGACTGAATGTATGGTGCACACATTGTCTCATGGAGGGACATGTGGCAACCAAATGTCCCTGATTGCGGGGCCAAAATGTGGGGACATCAGTCGTAGGAGCACAAGGGGCTCCACCACTAGGAGGGGTCGCACAAATAAACACCCAAGGGATATATCCACCGTAATAGGAATACACAGGGTTCCTTGCACAACAAAGTCCAGCCACCAATGATTATTGTGAAATATGCAAAATTATGGGCCATCAACCTCACTTATGTCCAATCTTAGAGAAATACTCCAATGTTCCAAATAATATATACTGTGAATTTTGTGCCTCAACCATCCACAACACAGATCAATGCCGAGCACTGTATGCACTGGCGGAGCGACTGGACTGGCCATCATACAAAGTAAATGAAGCTCCCCGGGGAAGAGGAGGAGGCATGAGAGGAGGCCGAGCAGGAGGTCGAGGCCCAGTAAGATGCTATAACTGCAACCAGGAAGGACATGTAGCTAGAGAATGCCCACTCCCTAAAAGACCCTGGTGTTCGCAGTGCCGGGTTAACACACACACAACAGAAGATTGCCCGGAGCTCATCAAAAGATGGGAGGAAAGGGCTAGATAGAGGGGGGCGAATCTAGTAAATGCAGAACCCAGGCTAATGGGAACTCAAAAAATGCAAAACGTGGCCATAGTGACATGGGGTAGCAAAATAACGGGGGATGATGCACGTGCTATGGACCCAATTAAATTGATCAGGCCAGCATCCCCAAAGCTTTTGATCAAACTAGAACGATAGAAACAATTTTTCCAGGAAGCAGCAAAAACGTTTGCCCACTTAGGGGAAACAAAGGAATCGAGTTACAAAAAACTCAGGAAGATAATGAAATACTGAATACTTCTGAAGCTTTGATCCAGGAGTGGTTCCATCTATTCCTGAAGATTGTGAACAACGCGCCGATGCTAGAACGTCTAAAGCAGAACTTGGAAGGGGTTTTGAAGAAGAACACCAGAACAAAAGAATCAACAGAAGTGGACCAGAAATATGTATAGAGAATAAAGAGAAACAAAAGAAGGATGGGAAAGGAATTCCGAGTGAACACGCAAGTGGCGGGGTTCCAGATTAAATATACCATGCTTGATTTGGGATCTGATGTCAACATCCTACCAAGGAAAACTTGGGAGGCATTGGGGAAGCCAAGATTGACATACTCTCCGATTCAACTTCGAATGGAAAACCAGTATTGCATTGTTCCCATTGGCTGACTGGAGGAGTTTGAAGTTGACATTGTGGGAGTAAAGACATTTACGGACTTTGAAGTCATCGACATCATGGGGGATAAAGATCCGTACCCTGCATTGTTGGGAATTGATTGGGATTTTGAAAATTATACAGTGATTGATCTACTGATGATATTCGAGGACAGGGAAATCAGAGTCACTCATCCACTCGACCCCTACTAAGGACCGAGATATATAGAGATTGTAGATAACAAGGGAGATGCTCAGTTCCTGGACCATCTTTACCAAATGACCGACGGGAGAAGAGAAAACTACATTAACCCAATAGTAGAAGGCTTTGTAAGCTGGAGAAGCATCCAAAGCTTAGAGTTAGGATCATAAATATCTTGGGATGACTGACAGCCGGGAGGCCATGAAACAAATACAAGGAGATGTGCCAATATTGCAAGAGTTAATTGGATTGGGACCGAGATCCAGGAATACCCAATTTTATCAGATATGAATGTTGTAAGTCTTTTCATATCCAAAATAGAAACTACGATACCGAAAAGTCACAGGGTACCATTGATGGACATGGCATTACAATCTACATCCGCAAGATGGTGGAGCAACCATCGCAACTCATTGACGCGATGGGACGAAGTGGCAGCAGCACTGAAAGCCAAATTTAAAGAGGAGGAACCCAAAAGTAAGGACCGGTACAAAGGGGACTCAGACCCCAGAGACCATTTGAAGGAATGTGAAGCCCAATGGAGAACTGATGAATATCCTGAAGAATTGTGGGTCCACCGGTTTATCCACTCCCTGGATGTAATTCCAAAGGCTTGGTACTTGACGGAAGAGAAAAGAAGAGGGACCCACAAATGGCAGGAGGTTGCGGACATATTCACTCACTGTTTCTTGTTTGAAGTTAAGACAGAGCCGGTTACACAGGCGTTACGGGCCATTAGGAAGACACTGTTCTTCCAAGATTGCCAACAGACGGATGGGTAGTCGGTTCAATACCAGGATATGCAACAAAAGGTGGCATGTCAAAATATTAATAGTGAGATGGACGATGAAAATCTGGAGGATCTCAGACACTTGTATTTTGAAGAAACAGAGGGGGAGAGACACATCAAGGACGAACCAACTACAGAAGGTATACACCTGTTACCTCTCATAACAAAAAAATTAAATATTGGAACAAAAGACAAACCTAAGCTGGCAACCATTGGAGATTACTGGGATGAACAAACAACTAAGGAAATATTTAGTCTACTCAAGGAATATGAGGACTTGTTTCCTTCAACAGTAGCGGATCTAAAGGGCATAAAAGGAGAGATGGGGGAAATGCAGATAACACTAAAGCCCAATGTAAGGCCTATCAAACATAGACCATATCATTTGGACCCAAGGGTGAAGGAAAAGGTGAAAGCGGAGATCGACAAAATGTTGAAAGCCGACTTAATATTCCCAGTAGAGGAAGCAGAATGGGTAATTCCCATAGTTATACAGAGAAAAAAGGAGAAATCAGAGATACGAGTATGTGTACATTACAAAAGTTTAAACAATGCTTGTATCCATGATCCATTCCCTACTCCATTCAGTGACGAAGTCCTCGACAACTTTGCAGGGAACGAGGCATACTCATTCATTGATGGCTTCTCAGGGTACCATCAGGTAAGAATAACAAAGGAAGACAAGAGAAAGACAAAATTCACCACAGAATGGGGCTCTTTCACATACAATGTGATGCCATTTGGATTGAAGAATTCACTTGCAGTCTTCTCTCGCATTGTGATAGCTGCGTTCTGAGAATACATCCACAAGTTCTTAGAAGTTTATATGGACGACTGGACTATGTATAGCATACTGAAGGATCATGCGAGCCTGTTGAGAATAATGTTTGACAGGTGTCGACAACTGCAGATCTCATTGAACCTGAAGAAGAGTGTATTTTCTGTTCCATTTGGAACACTGCTAGGGCACGTGGTGTGTAAACAAGGTGTCTATGTAGACCTGGCAAAGGTAGCAGTAATTGTCAGTATGGAGGCGCCGAAAATAGTAAAAAAACTAAGGTCACTGATGGGCCACACTGTTTACTACCGGCGTTTCATTCGCAACTATGCCAAGATAACAATGCCTTTAGAAAAACTATTGAAGAAATCAGAACAGTTCCAGTGGACGGATAGCTGCAAAACGACCCTGGACACCCTAAAGGAGAAATTAGCGAGTGTGCCAATACTAGTCCACCTGGACTGGGACAAGCAGTTCCATGTACACATTGATGCACCCGACATCATGCTTGGAGCAGTCTTGGCTCACTTGGAGACACTTCTCTCAATCATCTAGTATATTTTGCCAGTCGCAAGTTATCAGCAACTGAATGGAACTATACGACAACAGAGCGGGAGGCATTAGCAATGGTGTACTCTCTTCAGAAATTCCACCACTATCTATTGGGAGGTAAGTTCAAATTTTTCATAGACCACTCAACCTTGAAATACTTAGTCAACAAGCTAGTCTTAGAAGGCATAATCTGCAGATGGTTCCTACTTTTCCAGGAGTTCACCTTTGACGTAATTATAAAGCCCGAAAAACTCAACGTAGGGCCTGATCACCTATCCCGACTAGAGAATGGAGACAACGGAGGATCTCTAGATGATCAGTTGCCAGATGCTGATATTTTCAGAGTAGAAGCCATCCCAGACTACCTGAATGAGATAGCAACCTATCTCACCACCGAGCAGTGTCCACAGGACTACACTACAACACAGAAAAGACACCTAGTAGTTTGAGCCGTGGAGTATCAGCTGATAGCGAGACACCTATACAAGATGGGGCTGGACCACGTACTTCGAAGATGCGTCCTAGACCACGAAAGGGAAAATATACTATGGGAAAGCCACAATGGTGTTGCGGGAGGGCATGTGGGAGCTAAACCAACAGCACACAAGGTACTACAAGCAGGCTTATGGTGGCCAACAGTACACAAGGACAACAAAGCATTTGTGCAGAAATGTGACATTTGTCAGTGGACAGGATGACCATCTCACAGGGATGAGCTTCCGCTTCATCCAATAAAGGTACTGCAGCCATTCAAAAAGTGGGCAGTGGATTTTGTAGGACCAATCACACTAGCTGCAAGGTACTCAAAAGCAAGGTACATAATCATGGCGACAGACTACCTAACGCGCTGGGCAGAAGCTACGCCAGTGAAGAACTGCATGGTAGAAACTGCGGCTAGGTTCATATTTGAAAATATAATCAGCCGATTTAGATGCCCGAGAAGCTTGACCAGCGACCAAGGTACACCTTTCATCAACGACACCATTAATTCCCTCCTAGAAAGCTTCATGATACAACATCATAAAAGCAGTCTGTATCATCCGCAAGCAAATGGCACCATGGAAGCATTCAATAAGATATTAGAAAAGGCACTAACGAAGATATGCAACGCGCAGCGTGATGACTGGGATGAACGGATTCCAGCAACACTGTGGGCATATCGAACAATGGTAAAATGACTAAACAACCAGACGCCATTTCAACTGGTTTATGGAAGAGAAGCAGTAGTCCCAGCAGAATTCATTGTACCAAACCTTCTAGTTGCAACAACTCTATAGTTATATGGAGAGGAATCCTTAAAAGAGTGATTGCAGGAGCTACAAGAACTTGAAAAAGGATGATTTCTTGTGGAGTTTCACCAAACGGTAGAAAAGGAAAGCCATAAAGCTTAGCATGACCGACATATTAAACACAAGACTTTTCAGATTGGGGAGAAAGTTCTACTCTATGACAATAAACTCCAGAAGTTCCTAGGAAAACTACAAATGCATTGGTTGGGACCATTTCACATTATAGAAATCAATAGTCAGGAGCAGTTCGATTGGCACAGTTGAACGGCCAGGTTCTATAAGGATGGGTCAATGGCGCATGCCTGAAGCCCTACCATGAGTAATTTTGAAATCTCAATTCCAATAAATCTCGCAACTGAGAGGAGTCAGTAGGGTAGATTAGAGTCAATAACTCTCTCGCACCTGAGACGAGCATAGATAGGTTCATCATAATAAAATAAATTTCAGTTGAGTTGCGGAGACTGCAATGCAACCGATAGTGGTCGGGGACGGGTAGGGTTCGGCGTGTCATCCACGTCAGATAGGAAAGTGTGCCGAAAATTAGCCCATCATCATTAAGCATAGTACCAATGTCAGTCCGTAGGATCACCAAGATTTGGAAATAATTTCCATAATTAGCATTATCCATACTGTAATAAATTTTCCATAATTATACATAACCACCAGTCGCCGCATCTGCCCAAGTCCCGAAACCACAGTCAACAATGTTAGAACCCACTTCAGCAGCTAACTAATCGCACGATTGTAGCCGCGGGAAAATCCAAGGAAACATTAATTAGTTATGGGGTCTCATCAACCTCATCTGTGCCGGTTACTTACATAACCTGCATGTAGAGAAGCGCGAGAATGCTGGAAAAATCCGAGTTAGAGTTAGAAACCTCCAAAAGAGCAAGGGAAGTTGAATGAGAACCAGAGCAGAGAAGGCGTCCAAGAGAAGAAATTCAAGGGAAAAGACAGAGAACTGTTCTGCAAGTATACCAACGACGAGCTAAAATGATAAGAGTAAGCCTAGCGGTTGTGGAAAAAGAGTTGGATAGCGAAATTCAGAAAATGGAGTCCCTTGTGGGAAAATATGACAGTGCGACCTTAATCGATGCAGACCTCACGGATTCCTTTGAGTTTCCTGTGCTAAAAAGACAAGTATACATTGAGAATTATACAACAGAAGCAGGATGGGCAACAGTAAGAGTCCTGCCTGAGTTCAAGAGTATCCAGCAGTCCACGATAATGAATTTAAGAAACTTACCAGTATTTGGGATTATAAGCGTTGCGATGCAGTGCACAAAATTTTTGTTGAGCAGGATTTATAACGACTCTTTGTGGCTGGGAAAGGAAATCTCGATTCATGCCGAAGACATTCATAGGTTGATAGGACTGTCACAGGAAGGGAGGGACGTATCTTCAGCATTCCAAATGATATCTAAATGGGCGAAGAAGTCGGGGGACACAGACTATTATGCCAAGTATGGCACCCGAAGAGGAGGAAAGGGAGCAAAGATTGAGTTAATTAACAGGCCAGAGATCAGATTCGCTAGATATCTCATTGCTACCAAGATGATAAGGCATTACACAAAAGGGGAGTGCACATTAGATACAATTTTGGTTGTGGAGCATTGTGTCCAGGGGACCAGGCTGAACTGGTGCTCCTTCCTGCTAAAGGAACTATTCGAGGCTTGTGAAGACAACTATAAGAGGGCAATTGGGTTTATCTACGGGTATTTGATCATGGCGTTGGCGATGTGGAAATGGACTTTCCCCATCATCAGAATACCAGTAGAGATAGTAGAGGACCAGCCGATGGCAATGAAGTTTGTACCATGGAAGGTGTCTGGGGACCCTAGCACCAAGGAAGTAAACGCAGAAGCCTTCAAGAGTTGGTACGGCCAAATGGTTGACATTTTAATGAGTCAAAAGAGAGTCCCAAGAAGCCTACTAGATGGATATAGTGAGAAAGTGTGGTTCGGAGTCACGCACAAGCATACGTTCCTCAGACTTACATGTGTACCAAAAACAACATTCTAGATGAGGCCCCTAAAGTTCCAACTTGATGAAGCGACTTTCCACACAAAGGTCTGTTCGTGGCTAGGAGTGGAGATGGAGATCAGGGATGGAGTGTACACGTACCTCTTTGATGGAATGCTACCACAACGACTGTCAGGAGAAACGTTGGAGGAAGCAGCAGACAAGATGTGAAAACTGCAGTTGTTCCCAATCATTCAACAACTGAACACTAAGGTAAGAAGCTTTAATGAAGTAGTCCGAGTACTAGCAAGCGATGTTACTCCATTCCCAACATTTTCAGAATTCCAGATATCCCAGTCTAACCCATCTCCCAGCACAACCTCTAGTTTTTCACCCATCCCCAGTGTCTTGTTCAGTTCACCACCCCCAGCAACCACAACGCTGGTGGGAAAAGTAAGGCTGTGAAACTAGCAGCGGCACCGAGGGCCAAAAGGGCCAAGGTTGCATAATCAAGCTCGGTGGTCGACCTCATGGGAGAGAATACACCCCGACAGTTAAGTGTAGGGGTACCAATTCGGGAAGAGACGATAGTTGAGAGCGAAGAAGCAAGAGGGTTGCCACCTCACAACCCCATAAACCCCTTTTATTTTATGAACATCCACATATCACCACCCCATCCAGATCAACTACCACCCACCTCGACCATCTCCCGAAAACCTCACAGCTCCGCACTGTCCACCTCATCCGCCATCGTGTCTGATCCAGTTATCAGAAGAATAATCAATGGGGACCACGTGACAGAGGTTAACTCAGGTACGGAAGTGGTACCACCAGTTAACCCAACCATGGTCACGCAAACGACTTTTACCAACCCCATTAATAAGTTAGAGCAGACAATTGAAGACATAGCTGGGCCACTCCCCGAGCATACTCCGCTCCAACCACCCAACCGAGCGGATCAAGAGGGGAAACCAGATCTAAATATGGTGGAATCTATACCACAACAGACTCCTCCATAGTCACCTCAAGACCAGTCAGCAAGATCAGTTGCCAGTGGACAACCACTCCGAGTGCGAATGCCAGATCAAGGTACCACCAGTGCCGAAAGTATGTAGACATAGGGGACAACTCAGCTATACCATTTCATTCAGAGGGCAGCACAACAAAACAGAGGTGAGCAACCATTCAGTGCGGGAGTAATGATGAGCTCCTGTAGAGAAGCACGCCATCGAACAACGTGAATAAATTCACAACGGGAAGGAGAAGCTACAGAACAACCTGAAACAAAGGACTGTGGTTTTCAGAAGTGTGGCCTACAAAAGAATTCACAAGAGTAATCACGGTTTTAAGACATGCGGTAGGGATCACGCAGCTCTGGTGGGGCGATCCACCTTAGGGTGGCTTATTCAAATCTTCACCATGAAACCGTGGAACTCAAGGAAAATGTGGAACTCAAGGCAACATCGCGCCGACCCACTTTTCCCCACCTGGGCCACAACGGTGAATATATCGTAAAGACAAGGCCAAGTAACGAAGTTGGAGTGCCCTACACCATACCCGCAGAAGCATACGACCGATCGAAGGTTCCGCACACCAACGACCCTTACTATGAAGGCACAGCCGATTTCGTTCCAACACAACAGATTCCCAAGGAACACAGAAGCAACAGACTCAACTAGATCAGACCAACTTCACCAAAGTGACGTCATAGAGGTCCAAACACAACAAGAAGAGACTGACCCGCTATTAAGCAAGCTATCCGGGGAGTCAGCGCAACTACAAAACTCAAGCACAAACGACAAAATAATTGGCTTCGAGGTCGACATCAAATCAAAGACAAGAACCATACCACCGCCGAATGCCAAGGAGAAGTTGCCGCGATGATCACTACCGTAGATCGAAGAGTTATCGCAACCGGCAGCAAGCCATGGAAACCTTCCAAGAGCTCACAGCTTCAGCTCTAACCAAGGTCCCAGAGTCAGGGCCCTTGTTTGGACAACCAGGAGGCGTGCAGCCAGAACAGGGCGCAGGGTCGAGCAGACCCATGGAAGTGGAGACAGCACAGGACAATTGACTTGGGGCAAGTCAAAAGGATGTGGTCAGGGCCTGTTGGTGCCCTTGTTTTGAAATTTAATAGATTTTGAGTTGCGGCGAGTATGTGGTGAAACACAACCTCGGTAGGTAGAAAGGTGTCAAGGGAGTATGATGAGGACGTGTCGAGTCCATTGCGAGAGTAAGTACAGACAGGCGAAGATACCAAGGAAACAAGCAAAGAACCTCCGATGAACAGAAGAAATGAGAGATAGCCGACATGAAGAAAAGAGGAATTATTACCATACGGGCAGCAGTAACAAATAGGAAGAAGCCAAACAAAGGATACCAAGTTAAGCAGACAGAATAGGAACAGTGAGTCACAGGAGAGCTCTGTCTGTTTCATTGTTCTCTACCCTTGTGTTACCGTGCTTTCCGTCCAAAAGGACAATTTGTGATTCTCGTTCGTTTATCCATGTCGGGGCATGCTCGTAACAGTTCTCGCCACCCATAACAAGCGATTAATATATTTAGAGTGTTGTTCCAAGTATATGTTATGGGTTTGAATGAATGTAAGTTACGAAACCTTTTAAAATTTTATTTATTGAAAGTCTGACTGTTTTCCTGAAAGGTATATGTTATGGAACATTGTGTTATAGCTATCTAAGACATTAGTTTAGCGTTGATTCAACTGCATGGATGTTTTCGGGATGATACCAATCTACTCCCTATCACAGTAAGGTCGCATCACGCCTCAGGTGAGACTCTCTGCTCTTCGGAGCAGAGTGTAAATGCTAGCGTAAAACTAGACTACAGCGGAAAAACTTGTTGGCCCTTAACCTGAACCTGGGTCTTCTCTACGAGACCTGTTCTCTCGCCAACACCTTGCTTCTTCTCCACCATACAACCGTGGAATCGCTCGGGGAGAAAGTCGAGGAAAGACGAGAACACCTCCGATTCGGCGTCCGACGGCCTCCGCAGAACCCACAAGAAGTTCACCCCGCTCGCCTCCAAACCCATCGCCAACTCCTCTATCTGAGCGATTGATATGGAATTCTCACTGCCGAAAGAAATGTAAAGCACAGACGACTCTGCCTGCACATCAAGCCACTCCAAGCACATTAGAGTTTAAGAGAGAAATGACATGTACATGGTTTGCCTTAAATGTTTCCTTATATTATATGGGAGAAGTGCCATTGCATTATAGTTTATGGGAGAAATGACATATAAATGACACATGCCTTAACGTTTTCCTAAAAGTTTATGGGAGAAATGACACA
Organism: Pinus albicaulis; assembly: GCA_034641835.2. Taxonomy (NCBI): domain Eukaryota; kingdom Viridiplantae; phylum Streptophyta; class Pinopsida; order Pinales; family Pinaceae; genus Pinus; species Pinus albicaulis. Next base: position 1,611,856,703 of record CM076582.1, on the reverse strand, counting down.
TGTACATGTTTTTCCTTAAAGTGGTAGTGGTTTGCACTTACTTAAACAACTAGTGGTAGTGGTTGATTAAGTTATGTTAAAAGTCACACCTTGATGAGTTTGTGGGATAAATGACATGTACATGGTTTGCAAAATTATTTTATGCACTTACTAAAACAACTAGTGGTAGTGGTTGATGAAGTTATGTCAAAAGTCACACCTTGATGAGTTTGTGGGAGAAATGACATGTACATGGTTTGTCTTAGAGTTTAGTTTTCCTTGAAGTTTATGGGAGAAATCACATCTAGAAACCTTTACTTTGACAGATCTATAAATAGGCTAAGAACATTAAAAAAGAATTTTCAACTTGCATTAGTTATGTCCTTAATAAGAAGTATGATTTAGCACCTAACAGTTGTTTAATAATTTATAATAATGTCATTTTGTTCATGCACTTACTAAAACAACTAGTGGTAGTGGTTGATGAAGTTATGTCCAAAGTCACACCTTGATGAGTTTGTGGGAGAAATGACATGTACATGGTTTGCAAAATTATTTTATGCACTTACTAAAAAAACTAGAAGTAGTGGTTGATGAAGTTATGTCAAAAGTCACACATTTATGATTTTGTGGGAGAAATGAAATGTAGATGTTTTGCCTTAGAGTTTAGTTTGCCTTGAAGTTTATGGGAGAAATCACATCTAGAAACCTTTAATTTGACATCTATAAATAGGCTAAGAACATTAAAAATGAATTTTCAACTTGCATTAGTTATGTCTTTAATAAAGTATGAGTTAACACCTAACAAATTGTTTAATAATTTATAATAATGTCATTTTTGGCTTGTACTATCATTCATCCTTGATATGTACAAGAATTTTACAACTTGAACATCAACCTACACTATCATTATATCACTATATGATAATCTAGATTATTAATATCCATTACATCATAAAACACTCCACTTTTAACATTTTACAAGATTAGAAGCATCATGGAAGGTGTAAATTTAGGTACATTAATAAAATACAACCATGTCAGATGTTGGAGGGACAGAACTAGTAGTGAATGTACCATTTAGCTTATTCTATGGAGGATGACAAAGCTACTGTATGTTGCTTGGAGAAAACTTGAAGAGCAGATACATCTAGAGACTGCCTGACAGCATACCTATTAATTTACTAGAGACTGCTTGATAGCATACCTAAAAGAATTTGTAAATTATTTTGAAACAAAACATATATATATATATATATATTAGAAAATCTATTTGTGAAAATAGAAATGCAAAATTAGCAAAACAGTTATATTTAACTCAAAAGTTTTCCATGTGTCTTATTCTATGGAGGATGATAAAGCTAGTGTATGTTGCTTGGAGAAAACTTGAACAATAGATACATCTAGAGACTGCCCGACAGCATACCTATTAATTTACTAGAGAAAGATCCTGTAAATTATCTTGAAAAACACACACACACACACACACACACACACATATATATATATATATATATATATATATTAGAAAATCCATTTGTGAAAATAGAAATGCAAAATTAGCAAAACAGTTATGTTTAACTCTAAAATTTTCCATGTGGCTTATTCTACGGAGGATGACAAAGCTACTGTATGTTGCTTGGAGAAAACTTGAAGAGCAGATACATCTAGAGACTGCCTGACAACATACCTACTAATTTACTAGAGACTACTTGACATCATACTTATTAATTTACTAGAGACTGCCTGACAACATACCTAAAAGACACTGTAAATTATTTTCACACACACACACACATATATATATTAGAATCCATTTGTGAAAATAGAAATGCAAAATTAGCAAAACAGTTATGTTTAACTCTAAAGTTTTCCATGTGGCTTATTCTACGGAGGATGACAAAGCTACTATATGTTGCTTTGATAAAAATTGAAGAGAAGATACATCTAGATACTGCCTAACAACATACCTATTAATTTACTAGAGACTGCCTGACAACATACTTAAAAGACTATGTAAATTATTTTGAAAAAAGCATATATATATATATTAGAAAATCTATTTGTGAAAATAGAAATACGAAATTAGCAAAATAGTTATATTTAACTCTAAAGTTTTCCATGTGGCTTATTCTACGGAGGATGGCAAAGCTACTGTATGTTACTTGGAGAAAACTTGAAGAGAAGATACATCTAGAGATTTCCTAACAACATACCTATTAATTTACTAGACACTGCCTGACAACATACCTAAAAGACTCTGTAAATTATTTTGAATATATATATATATATATATTAGAAAATCTATTTGTGAAAATAGAAATACGAAATTAGAAAAATAGTTATATTTAACTCTAAAGTTTTCCATGTGGCTTATTCTACGGAGGATGACAAAGCTACTGTATGTTACTTGGAGAAAACTTGAAGAGAAGATACATCTAGAGATTTCCTAACAGCATACCTATTAATTTACTAGAGACTGCTTGACAACATACCTAAAAGACTCTGTAAATTATTTTGAAAAACACACACACACACACACACACACACACACACACACATATATATATATATTAGAAAATATATTTGTGAAAATAGAAATGCAAAATTAGCAAAAAAGTTATATTTAAATCTAAAGTTTTCCCTCAGATAGACAGAAGGCAGGTAGGGAAGGATGGATGGTGCTAACGGTTCGAAAACAACAACACTGAGAGATCAGACTAAAGGGGATACAGGAGAGGAAAGGGGGATAAATATCCAACAATAAAAACATGTGGTGTAGCTCAATCGACTCATAAAGTCTCAGCATCACTAGTCATACTCCCTGATGGATTCTCCAACCTTTTGCATGATCTCCTTTCAATCTGCATGGGCGCAGTATAAGAAACAAAATTTGATATTCTGTTAGGTGAAGCTATGGAAGGATGCTCACCATATGATAGTTGATCAATGGTGATAATATGCCCCTCATGAGGGAATTTCATGATGAGGAGGAATAGGTGGTTGAACAAGTATAGGATGATGGACATGATAGTGGGATAGAGGAACAACCACCAGCACAACAGCCATAGGTTCAGCCACAGAGTGAGACGATTGCCACACTATCCGCTACCCCCAGGTTCAAGGGGAACCTCTCTCAGTCTCCCCAAAGGATGCTTCTACATTCTTTTAATTGTTACAAATATTCCTCAAAATTTGAAATGAATTAAAGATAGCATTTTTTATATCAAAGCTTAAATATTTTTAATTAGGACAAAGCCATCTAAACTCAGATTCTATTATGTGCCAAATTCCAATTAGTATCAAATTCCATGAGGCAGTCATTCTAGTGTTTTTGAATAGCTTCATATTCAAATAACCAATTTTCCATTTAAACACGGAAAATTAAAATGTACACAAAAACAATACTTTGACACATGTACCAACCTGGAAATTCGGAGACGAGGCTGTAATGAGAAGACAACCAGGAGATCAACGAGGACGTCGCGGAGGACGCGAATTACAAATTACCTGCAAACAAAAAAACACAGCAATAAAATTAAAACAGTGGAACAAAAATAAAAATAAAAATCACAAAAAAATAAACAATAGAACACCAACAAATTTCTCACCTCCTCGCCCCTGCGCAACACCAAGACCCTGCAACAGCAAACAGAAAACACAGCATACAACAAACACAACAACCTCAGCAAACACAGCAGACAGAGTTGCGACAACGCTAATAAGCTCGAAACCTCTTCATGTTTGTGGGGTGGTATATTTATAAACTAAAGTTCGGCTGAATTATTTTAAAAGTTCAGTCGAACTTTTGTTGTCGGTTTTCCCATCTCTGGCCAAAAATCTGTTTGCCCACGTCGTCAGTACACTGTCAATGTAAACGACATAATTAGTTCGATGAACTGTTGGGAAAATGACTTTTCCACCCCTGATTCTCACAAAAGTGTAACCCACCTTTGCGGTTTTACCCTATAATATATATGTTCATTGGCAATCTAATTGAAAATTTTCATGTTATATTATGAAGTATTATGTAATCAATGAGTTATTTTTTTCAAAAGGAAAAAACAATGCCTTGTTATTCCATTAAGAAATCAAATAGTACATACAGTAAAACAAGATAGAAATTGCCCAAAAAGACTTCACACACGTATTTGAATAATACATAAGAGAATTCTGCCAAGACCTTGTGGATCCAACATTAGTATTTCCTTCTATAAAATTTGACTGTCCAAAAAAGCACGGTACAAGATACATATATGATGGTTCCAAAAAAGTGTGAAACTGGCAGTAATAAGTTCTAAAAGGAAAAAGTACATGTTTAAGAAAGAGAACAAAAACCATTCCAAAACTCGGCTAGTGAATAGGAAAACTGCCTTTTTCAACATGATTTGTAGAATGCCATTCTTCAAGAAAAGAATTCAAGAATCTGAGGTGAGAGCTTTATTGATAAAGAGTATGCCCTTGAATCCCATATCTCGTTGGAAATGAATGGAACATTTCCTTTAATGCCACTAACTTGTCTTGTCAGTAGCATAAAATGAGTACTTGTAGAGAACACTTGCCATTTTATAATGCACATTGAGTCCCTATAGACTTGTAAATGGTACATCTTTTTTTAAATAGCCAAAGCAAGGAGAGCCCAACATGCTAAGCTCAACTTTGGTATTTGTGCCTTTTCTAAATTAACTTATATTCGATAGGTTTTATTACTAAGGTGTCATAAGGGCACCCCCACCACACACACCTCCTTGACAAGCTCCATCGAAAAAACCTATTGACAATTCATCTCGAGTAAGGAAAATCTATATATAGACAGAGATTAGAGGTTGGTATCAACCTAAAATAGTCCTTGAAGAAACTAATAATTCTAGGAACTACCACCTCCAAGTTTCTATAAAAAAATTGATTGAATGGTCAAGCGAACAATAAATAAATAAATAAATATATAGATAAATATATGATGATGATGATGATGATTAATGTCCACTAAGAACAATTCAGTGTACCGAACCTTAAGAAGAAGAAGAAGAAGAATCTAATTTTAATTCTTCAAAATCTTATTTCTATGCTAAAAAACAAGTGAAAGAAGCGCACCAATATCACTATAGTTGGGTTGACTTAATAAATCAAGAAGATTGGAAGTGTGACAGATGTTAGGGAAATGAGAACATATGTGAGTAAGGGTCGGAAAATCTAAAAGAAAGTTTTTTTCATCCTTCACTCTCTTAGTATCGCAAAGATGACAAATTCTATCGTCCCAGGGAGTCTTGGGAGCAAACCATCACTTGATTTCACTTCAAAGATCGTGAGAATTAGTTATAATCTTAGCGATGTTCATGTTTTTCTTCGAGCTAGTCAAAACAGAAAGATAATTATAGTTCTCAAGGGTGGGGTTGATCACCTCCTTATAATATCTTAGCTTCCCTTTACCCTCCAACTCCTTATCCTTACATTTGGAGATGACAATATCTTTTAATAACACTATCCTTACTTCTGAGGATGACCTCCTCATTTATCCCCCAATGGTTGAGCAAGACTGTGTATCCTTGTACCACGCATGCTTAAGGCGAAGGTGGGGGTTTTGACTAAAGTTAGAAGCAATTTTAGAAAGCCTCCTGGATTTCGTGTTGTAAAGCTTCTTTTTATACATTAGATACTTAAACATAACCATGCTTTCAATAGGGGAGCGACCAACTTCAATCAGGAGGATAGGATAGGGGGTATTTCCCTTAATCTTGAGATTGTAGGTTATGAATTTCTTTTGAATCATCTAAAATTTTCTCCATGACTCTCTGGATATACTGCAACCCCAGACTTCACAACTGTATAGGACAACAAGGGTGACGAGGGTCTCAAAGAATAACCTTTTCTTACTCCAAATACAAAGATTGACATCCTTACAATTGTTTTCGAGCTTATAATAAGCTTTCCAGCCTCCAATAGTCATTTTCTCAATGTTGTAGTTCGAGTTGATTTGATAAAGAATGTTGACATACCCAAATATTAATAAGAAGAGACTTGTTCCAAGCAATTGCTATCATAGATGAAATTTATGGGTCATCTATTTGGATTTAATTATAATGATTTTAGTGTTGTCGGTATTAATCGTCATGCCCATCTTGGAGCAATAGCCTTGAAAAGTCTTAAGTTGCTTGTTCAGGTCCTCATGGCTTCTAGCAACAAGAACGATATCATCAGCATAGAGGAGAAGAGTAATGATAATACCAGCAAACTCGTTCCCTTGCACCCTGCAATTTCCAAACACTTTAGCTCATCGATGTAATTACCAAAAAGGGTAGGGGAAAGGGGACACCCTTGCTTAGCCGTGATATTGCATTTAATATCTTTAGACTACCCTTCGTTGGTTTTAAGCTTCGCAACCACTGTCCCGTAGAGGCGAATCACAACAATCTTCAACTCGAGAGGAATCATTATCTCATCAAGTATTTTCCAAAGCTTATCCCGATGAATAGTGTCAAAGGCTTTTGTGAAGTCCACAAAGTAAGAAAAGAGATCAGCTTTATTATTGTGACGTTCCTTAGGAATGATTGAGCCAAAACTTACAATCATATTTTAAAGAATTACAATTAGATTATTCTTCTTCTTAAGGTTATAGACCATATTGATCTTACTATATATATTATCACGTTTTATAAAATTAATAAAAATATTTTGGGAGGACCTTTTTCGAATTTTCCAAGTTAATTTGTTTTTTTGGGGCAGGGTTTTGCTTTCTACTGGAGAACTCTCCTTAACCTGTTCTATGTTTCGATATCTTTCTCCATATGCTATTTTGATATTGATATTATTTCAAAGGCTTCTCTATTTTGTATTTTGGAATAGATTTTGGGTCTTTGAAGATCTATTTTTAAGTAATATTGATATTGACTCATTTTTAATGAAGAATGTTTAAAAAAAAAAACTAATAATAATATTTTATTTAAGATAAGTAATTAAAATTAAAAATATGTTTCATGTGACACGGGTTGAAAAGCCAATTAAATAATTAAAATTAAAAATATGTTTCATGTGACACGGGCGAAAAAGTAATTACAAGATCTATCGGCGAAAATTGCAACGGGCATGGAGTGGAATGGCGAAATTGGCATGCCACCCAACTGCAGACATGGTCCCAGTGGGGGCACAACGTGGCTGTGAGCAGAAACTTTCCCTACCTGCCTGAACAATTGATGAGGATGAGCGATTACCATAGCTGAGGGATGTAATTCAAATTTAATTTAAATAAAAATATATTATTATAGAGAAATATATATAGAGAATGTTTGAGGTTCAGTTTTAAAGTAACGTGAAATTCAAAATTTAAAAATTTAATTTTTTTCCAATTTATGAAAAGAAAAACAGACGATAACCCTCAGAGGCTTATTAATAATTTATGAAAAGGAAAACAGACCATAACCGTAAGAGGTTTATTAATAAAACAGAAGTTTCTTAAGAATTATATGTCTATTGGATTCCTCTTAATATATATATATATAATCTCAAAATAATATAATATCATTTAAAAAATATAAACAATTATTTTTTAGGAAAAAAAAAAGAAAAAAGGCTCCCACAAATATTCGAAGAAGAAACAATAATGCTTTGATCCATATCTGTAGTGTAACCCGAAACGTGTCATCTCTGGATTGTTCCACCTAAGAATATTAAAATTTTAAATCCGGAAGTTTCAAGCAAGCTAGTGGATTCCTCCGGGAGTTATATAAATATATAATTTCAAAATAATTTATTATCATTTAAAAAATATAAACAATTATTTTTGAAAAGTTAAAATTTAAAAATAAAAAAAATTCGGCTCCCACAAATATTCGAAGAAGAAACAATAATGCTTTGATCCATAACTGTAGTGTAACCCAATACGTGTCCACTCTAGATTGTTCCACCTAAGAAATTTAAAATTTTAAATCCGGAAGTCGCTGAACGATTAATAAGAATGAGAGATTTACGTGGCAGAGCAATGTATTTCAAATTTAATCTAAATAAAAAAATATTTAACTATAAAGAATTATATTATTTAAAAATTATATAATAATTATTTTAGAATTAAAAATTTGAAAATATAAAAGTTCCGTAGTGTACGTGGCAGAGCAATGTATTTCAAATTTAATTTAGATAAAAAAATATTTAACTATAAAGAGTTATATTATTTAAAAATTATATAATAATTATTTTAGAATTGAAAATTTGAAAATATAAACGTTGCGTAGTGTAACCCAATACGTGTCACTTGTAGGTTGTTCACGTGGCCAAGAATATGGATATCGGAATTTCCAAAACCACATTTAAAAAAAAAATAATTACGAAGTCCATAGAATTTTGTATCAGGGAGATTTATTTCTTGACTTAACTAAAATTATTTTAATGATGAGACATGACCAGTTGAAGCAACTCTCAAAGCTCGACCACACAGATCTATATTTAGATAATCAGTTGAAGCAACTCTCAAAGTTCCACCACACAGATCTATATTTTTAGATATTACATTTCTTCGAACCCTCCCGGTCGGCGCAGAGACATTATTTCCGATACGAAGAGTTCGAAATTCTCGTGCGAGGATCCTCCTTCCGCCATCGCCTCTTTCGCAGCCGCCTTCAATTGTGTTACCTTTTTTCTTAATTTGTTGCCCTCTTCTTCCGCCATTAACACTCTAACGATTCGTTCCACATCATCTCTCGCGACCAGCCAGTTCTGTTCGATTCTCCGGGGCGCCTCCAGTGCTATCTGGATCTCATCTACCACAAACTTAGAGTTGAAGCGCTGCTCGGCGTAGAGAGGCCACGCGATCATGGGAACACCCATTGTCGTCGTCTCCATCACTGCGTTCCAACCACAGTGGGACACAAAGCCGCCGGTGGAAGGATGGCCCAGGATGCTCAACTGTGGCGCCCAACCCACAATGATAAACCCCTGCTTCTTCTCCACCATACGACCGTGGAATCCCTCGGGAAGAAAGTCGAGGACAGACGAGAACGCCTCCGATCCGGCGTCCGACGGCCTACGCAAAACCCACAAGAACTTCACCCCGCTCGCCTCCAAACCCATCGCCAGCTCCTCTATCTGAGCGATCGATATGGAATTCTCGCTGCCGAAAGAAATGTAAAGCACCGACACCTCCGGCTGCGCATCAAGCCACTCCAAGCACATCTCCTCCTCCATATTGAACCCGGTCTGGAGCGCTGGGGCAATCCTGCAGGGCCGGTCCTCAAATGCGTCGGGAGGGAGCAGGGGACCAATTGTCCTGAGAGTGCCGTTAACCTTCTGAAAATGCTCCACAAACTCTGCCTCCAGCTCGTAAAAGGTATTGGCGATGGTTCTCCAGCTCTGTTTGTTGCCTTCTCTCTTTCGCTTCCAGAACGGACACCTCGCGCTCTCCGCCGTCGCGTCGGGCAGCTCCGGCAGCATCTGGAGGCGGGTGAGACGAAGTTCCTTGGGAAGCCCCGGGACAACATATCGACCGGAAGCGGTACGCGGCAGATTACAAGGGAGAACCTCCCACACGATCTGGTGGACTGACTCTGAGAACATGCCACACGTGTCGAAGCACACTCTCGGGATGTCGAATTTTTGGGCTACGGCAGACGCCCAGCCGAGGAGGAAATCAGCGATAAGGCAGAGCGGTGGGGTGAGGGAACTGGTACCGCTTATTTCTCCTCTCAGAAACCGCTGGAGGAAGCGATGGAAAGGACCCTGCAAACTCTCGTTTGCGGAGTGTAGAGGGGGCAGTTTATGCCACTGTACGCTGTTGCTAGTAACCATGCCGAGGGCCAGCTGGTCGTCTGTGGGGATCTCCATTTCCACCAAGTTGATGTCCAGCCCTCTCTCTCTTGCAGCCTTCACCTTGCTTTCAAGAGAAGGCATGTGATGAAAAGTGACAACGAAGGTAAGAGTAAGGCCCTTGGCCGCCAATTTCATAGCAAGGTGCATGAAGGGGATGAGATGACCCTGACCCAGAGACGGCAGCATCATCACATTAACCCTCCCACTCTCTGCGCTGGACGCCATTGATTCTGTGTTTATGCTTTTTACTCACAAACAATAAATCAAAAGATGCAAACATAGACTAGCAATTCCAATTCCGCTGAGCTTATCTCGATTGCAGGTTTTTTATGCTAGTTCAATGTTGAAATTACTTTCAGCCGTGCTCTGTACAGGAGGCCGCCTTCCGTTTTTGTTTGAAGAACAAAGTACTGAAGCCGCCTTCCATTTTTGTTTGCAGAACTGTGCAGCTGAGCCGCTTGCCAAAACCAGTGAGCAGTCAACCTCCGGATTTGAAATTTTAATGAAGCAGATTTAAAGAAAATCCCGCATCACATTTTTTGCCGTACAGGTTGCTGAAAATCGGACCCGGGGAAACTCTTAGGGCGGATTTAATAAAAATCCGGCATCACAAATTGATGACATCAGCCAATCACTTTTGGCACGCGGAATTTTTATGCACGCTGCTTTAATCTCTGTTTTGAAGTCCGATTCAATTCGGTCAAGGTTTGGTTAAATGTTTGGTTTTAAAAATCGTGCAAACAATGTGCACGTATATATATGTTTTACATATATATAGAATGAACGTGCATTCGAAAGGGCCGTGGGCCATGTTCAAACCTTTTTTTTATTTTAGTTTTTTTTTAAGTTTTTAAAATAGTTTTATTTTAAAATAGTTTTTTATATATATTGTAAAAGGGTCTTGGGATATAAGAAGAAGAAAAGGCTGTGTGCATTTTTGACTTTGTAAGTTATTTTTTTTCACACAGCAGTGTAAAAGAGATATAGCACAGCAGTGCAGAGTTTAGTTTTGTAAATTTTTTTTTACACACAGCAGTGTAAAAATTTTGAAGTGCACAGCAGTGTAACAAATTTTTGAATGGCACAGCAGTGCATTCATTTTTCTTGAAGAGACAGAGTATTTTTCAGAGTGAATTTTTAAAGAGTGTGAGTTGTGTTTTGAACTGTGTTTTGAAGCAGTCAAAGCCTTTTGTATTCCCTCAGTCAGAGGTGAATTTGTAACCAAGTTTTTGAAGATTAATGAAATAGTTTTACAGTGAAAAACTATGTCTACAGTGAAGATTTTTTAATATTTTCTCTGTGTTGAAGAGGGAGAATTTTATTCTCCATTGTGGTTCTGGAATTTTAAATATTCCAACATGGTATCAGAGCTAGTCCAGGCTCTTTGAAGATCAAAGAAGCTGAAGGAAAGGAGTTCTTAGTTGCAGTAGCTTCTCCAGCAGTGTGAAGACTCAGCCAAAGAATCCAAAGGTATTTCTCTATACAGTTTTTGAGTCACTGTTGCAGAACAGTGAGCTGTTTTACATACACAGTCAAGTTTTTTTTAATCATAGTTAAGAGTGCAGAATGGCTGGAGCCAGCACTGCTATGGGTATGGGAAATGTCCATCTCCCAATGTTTAATGGGAAAAATTATGACTACTGGTCAATAACTATGAGAGCATTATTTGTCTCCCAAGACTTATGGGAATTTGTTGAAGATGGCTTTGAAGAGCCAGCAGATGAAGAAGAGTTTGAAGATTTAACTCAGGCAGAAAGAGAGTTGCTGAAGAGCAATAGGAAGAAAGACTCCAAGGCTCTCTTCTTATTGTATCAGGCAGTGCATGAGAGTGTGTTTCCAAGAATAGCAGCAGCCAAGAGATCCAGAGAAGCATGGGAAACTCTCAAGATAGCCTATCAAGGCATGGAAAAAGTGAAGACAGCAAAACTTCAGTTGCTGAGGAGAGACTTTGAGACTCTCTGTATGAAAGAGTCAGATACTATTGACTCATTCTTCACTCATGTGATTGGAATGGTCACACAAATAAGATCTCATGGAGAGACTCTTGAAGAGAAGAGGATTGTGGAAAAACCCTTGAGGAGTCTACCCTCAAGATTCGATGTGATTGTCACCACCATAGAGGAGACTAAGGATCTCACAAAGTTCACAGTGGATGAGCTACATGCATCACTGATGACTCATGAGCAGAGATTGGGTAGGAGTGAAAACTCATCTCTGGAACATGCCTTTAAGACCCAGATGTCTTTTGGAAGAGGAAGAGGGCAAGGCAGAGGAAACAAAAAAGGAAGAGGCAGAAGCCAAAACAGAGGTGGAAGAAACAGTCCAGCAAATACTCAAGGGAGGGGCAGCAATCCAAATCAGCATCAAGGCCAAGGCAACAGCCAACAGAGTGGTCAGCAGAATGCTCAAGGACAAAGGTATGATAAGTCCAATGTCCAATGTCACTATTGTAAAAAATATGGTCATTATGCTAATGAATGTAGAAAGAAGTAGCATGATATGGGAAATAGAACTAGTGCAAATTTCACTAGAGAAAATATTAGCCAAGATAATTTGTTTTTGGCTTGTAATATGGCTAAAGAAAAGAATGAGGATTTATGGTTTCTAGACTCCGGTTGCAGTAACCATATGACAGGAAACTTAGCAATTTTTTCTATGCTAGATGAGAGTGTGAAGTCACAAGTCACACTAGGAACTGATAGCAAAGTTTTTGTTATGGGAAAAGGAAATGTAAATGTTTTAACAAGGAAAGGTGCAAAGAAATCCATAGCAGATGTCTATTATGTTCCAGGAATGAAGTGTAACCTCTTAAGTATTGGACAGCTTGTTCAAAAGGGGTACAATGTGTTTTTTGAGGATGATGTTTGTACCATCATGGACAAACCACCCAACAAACAATGTATTGCTGAAGTGAAGATGACAAGGAATAGGATGTTCCCTCTTAGAATGAGAGCAGATTTGAAGAATGAAGAAAAGATAGCAGCAGTGGAAAAAGAGGCTATCCAAAGCGAACCAAAAGATGAAAATTGGTTGTGGCACTTGAGATTTGGACATCTCAACTTTGGAGGTCTTAATTTGTTGAATAGAAAAGGAATGGTAAGAGGTTTACCATTGATAGAGAAGCCTGACAGCCTTTGTGAAGGTTGCATTCTTGGGAAACAACACAGAGAAAGTTTTCCTTCCGGGAAAAGCATAAGGGAAAAGGCACCCTTAGAGATTGTCCACTCAGATTTGTGTGGACCGATGCAAACTCCATCGCTTGCTAGCAACCACTACATGTTAACATTCATAGATGATTTTACAAGAAAAACTTGGGTTTACTTTTTGAAAAATAAAAGTGAAGTGTTTGAAAAATTCTGCAATTTCAAAGCACTTGTGGAAAACCAAAGTGGGCTGCACATCAAAGTTCTAAGGACTGATAGAGGAGGTGAGTATATCTCTAAAGATTTTCTACGTTTTTGTAGAGAAAATGGCATTCAAAAGCAGTTTACAACTAGATATACTCCGCAGCAAAATGGAGTAGCTGAAAGGAAGAATAGAACCATAATGGACATGGTGAGGAGTATGTTAAAGGCAAAGCATTTGCCTAATGATTATTGGGCTGAAGCTGTACATTGTGCAACATACATTTTGAATAGGTGCCCTACAAAAGCAGTGATGAACAAAGTGCCGGAAGAGGCATGGAGTGGCACAAAACAAGGTGTCACACACATAAAGGTTTTTGGATGTGTGGCTTATGCACACATTCCAGATCAGCTAAGGAAGAAGTTGGACAGCAAGGGGGAGAAATGTATTTTCATTGGATACAGTGAGGAATCCAAGGCCTATAGGTTATACAACCCATCCACCAAGAAGTTTATTGTGAGCAGAGATGTTCAGTTTATTGAGGAGGAAGCTTGGGATGGAAGCATAGAGAAAACAGTGAATGTTAAACACTGTTTATCTCATGATGAAGATGATGATGAATTGGCTGAAATACATCCCCAAACAACAGCACCAACACAAGAGCAGCAAGAGACACCCTTGAGGAGAAATGAGAGTGCTTCTCCAAGCACACCACAAGGAGGAAATTCAAGTGCTTCTTCAAGCATTTGTACATCAAGTGAAAGAGGTAAGAAGTTCAGAAATTTAAATGACATTTATGCACAAGAGGCAGCAAATGAAGGTATCAATTCTTTGTTTGCTTTATATTGTCATGTTGATGACCCTGTTCATTTTCAAGAAGCTATTAAGGAAAAGAAATGGATAGAAGCTATGGATGAGGAGATTAATGCCATAGAAAGAAACAAGACATGGGATTTGGTTGAACTCCCAAAAGGTAAAGATGTCATTGGAGTTAAATGGGTCTACAAGACCAAAAGTAATGCTGAAGGCAAAATAGAGAGACACAAGGCAAGGCTTGTTGTCAAAGGGTATAAGCAGAAGCATGGGATAGATTATGAGGAAACTTTTGCACCGGTTGCTAGAATGGAAACCGTGAGAGCAGTGCTGTCCATAGCAGCACAAAACAAGTGGAAAGTTTACCAAATGGATGTGAAGTCGGCATTCCTAAATGGAGTGTTAATGGAAGAGGTTTACATTGAACAACCTCTAGGCTATGAGAAGAAAGGCCAAGAGCACAAAGTGTGCAAATTGAAGAAAGCTCTTTATGGGCTGAAGCAAGCACCAAGAGCATGGTACAGTAGGATAGATTCCTATCTACTGGAAAATGGATTTGAAAAATGTGAGGGAGAACCCACCCTCTACATCAAAGAAAAAGATGGTAAAATGTTGATTGTAGTTTTATATGTTGATGATGTTATTTTCACAGGTAATGATAATTACCTTATTGAAAATTTTAAAACATTCATGAAAGAAGAATTTGAAATGACTGACATGGGTTTGTTGAAATACTTCTTAGGAATAGAAGTAGAACAAGATGAAAATGGGATTTTTATCTCACAGGCAAAATATGTTAATGAAGTGCTTGAAATATTTAATATGCAGGAGAGCAAAGCAGCGATCACTCCCACAGTGATGGGATTAAAACTCAACAGAGAGGACAGCAGCAAGGATTTTGATCCTAGCTTGTATAAGAGCATAGTTGGCAGCCTCATGTATTTGACTGCAACTAGGCCCGACATAATGCATGCCGTTAGCTTAATTTCCAGATTTATGGAGAAGCCAAAGGATGCACATTGGCAGGCAGCAAAGAGAATTTTGAGGTATGTTAAAGGTACAAAAAGATTTGGTATTTTATATACTACTTCAGAAAATTCAGATTTAGTTGGATACACTGACAGTGATTGGGCTGGAAGTGTAGATGATCGGAAGAACACTTCCGGTTATGTTTTTCATATGGGTTCAGGAGCAATTTCATGGGCTTCTAAAAAACAACCCATTGTAGCATTGTCTACAGCAGAGGCAGAATATGTGGCAACCACAGCAGCAGCTTGTCAAGCAATTTGGATGAGGAGGATGTTAAGAAGTTTGTGCCAAGAGCAGGTAAAAGGAACCGTGATTTATTGTGACAATAGCTCAGCTATTGCATTATCCAAGAATTCTGTGTTTCACAAGAGAACGAAACACATTGACACAAAGTTTCATTACATCAGAGAATTAGTAAACAATGGTGAAATTGTTTTGGAACACTGCAGAACTCAGGAGCAGTTTGCAGACATTATGACCAAGCCATTGGGGCAGAAGAGTTTTGAGTTTTTGAGGAAATGTCTGGGTATGACTGATAACCCAGCAGCTGAAAGTAAGGGGGAGTGTTGAAATTACTTTCCGCCGTGCTCTGTACAGGAGGCCGCCTTCCGTTTTTGTTTGAAGAACAAAGTACTGAAGCTGCCTTCCATTTTTGCTTGCAGAACTATGCAGCTGAGCCGCTTGCCAAAACCATTGAGCAGTCAACCTCCGGATTTAAAATTTTAATGAGCCAGATTTATGAAAAATCCCGCATCACATTTTTTGTCGTACAGGCTGCTGAAAATCGGACCCGGGGAAACTCTTAGGGTGGATTTAATAAAAATCCCGCATCACAAATTGATGACATCAACAAATCACTTTTGGCACGCGGAATTTTTATGCACGCTGGTTTAATTTCTGTTTTGAAGTCTGGTCAAGGTTTGGTTAAATGTTTGGTTTTAAAAATCGTGCAAACAATGTGCACGTATATATATGTTTTACATATATATAGAATGAATGCTCTCAAAAGAAAAGGCCGTGGGCCATAATGAAACTTTTTGATTTTAGTTTTTTATTTTTAGTTTTTAAAATAAGTTTTATTTTAATTTAGTTTCTTTTCTATATTGTAAAAAAAAAATATGCTGAGGCATATATAGAGTTAAAGAAAAAGCCTGTGTGCTATTATGTATTTGTAAGTTTTAATTCTTTTTACACAGCAGAAGTAAAAAGACTTGGAGAGCACAGCAGTGCAGAGTTTTAGTTTGTAAGTTTTATTTTTACACACAGCAGTGTAAAACTTTGATGTGCACAGCAGTGTAACAAATTTTTGAAGTGCACAGCAGTGCTTTCATTTTGAAGAGACAGAGTATTTTTCAGAGTGAATTTTTAAAGAGTGTGAGTTGTGTTTTGAACTGTGTTTTGAAGCAGTCAAAGTTTTTGTATTCCCTCAGTCAGAGGTGATTTTGTAACCAAGTTTTTGAAGTTTAATGAAATAGTGTTTACAGTGAAAGCTCTGTCTCCAGTGAAGAAATTTTTTTATTTTTCTCTGTGTTGAAGAGGGGGAAGTTTATTCTCCATTGTTGTTCTGGAATTTTAAATATTCCAACATTCAAGTGGCCAGCCGGACCTTTCTCCGCCTCCGTCGCCGTCCGTTTACGTAAACACAGGGACCCATTGAAGTTGGAAAACTCGCAATCAAGAACCTAACTTATGATTCTCCACATATTTTGGAGTTGTTTTTAGTGCGACTTTTTGGAGTTTTAGGTACTCTGGTGAAAATTTTTGAGGTAAAATCTTGGTTTTTGTTATTTAAACTGGTTTTTTAAATCTATATATATATGGATTCAGCACCCTTGAAAACCTTTAGGGCACTTCGATTGTGCAAGGTTAGCAATCAAATTTCTCTTTTCAATAAATTTCTGCCGGATTTTAGAGAAATTACACCGGAAAAATCCACCATAAAAGCCTTCAAAAAGTCGCACTAAAAACTACTCGTCCACATATTTATCCATATCCGGGTGCACAGTGTCTTTAAGAATATGTCAGTGGAATGTTTGATGGACATTATGAACATTCATAACATATGATCATCCATATGACCATAATTTAATAATTTAATAGGAGTTGTTTTTAGTGTGATTTTTTGGAGTTTGTGCCAAAATCTGATGAAAAAAATTGAGGTAAAATCTTGATTTGTGTTATTTAAATTGGTTTTTTGACTGTATATATGGATTCAACACCCTAAAAAACCTCTATGGCACTTCCATTGTGCAAAGTTATCCATCAAACTTCAGTTTTCAATAAATTCCAGCCGGATTTTAAAAAATTAGACCCCAAAAAACCACCTTAAAACCCTTCAAAAGGTTGGCATTAAAGAGTACTCGATTTAGTAAAAGCTAAACCCAATAAAAAGTAATGGAGAAACAATCAAAGAGAGATGTCTGGGTCTCTTGGAAACCTTCATTTGTGTGAATCTCGCAGAGAGGAAAAATTAGATATGAGATTTTTCATGGTTTTGAGGTAATTAAGAAATTCTAGTCATTTTTAGTGTGATTTTTTAGAAGTTTTTCTAGTAGATTTTTCTGGCAAAAATTCATTGAAATCACAAGTTTCTAAGTAACCTTTCCACAATCGAAATGACCTATCTTTTCAGAGTGCAAAATCCATGTATAAACTTAAAAAACTTGTTTAAATAATACACATCAAAATTTCACCTCAATTTTTTCTAGCAAATTAGTTATAGAAAACTTCAAAAAAACAACTCCTACAGGAATCATATCTATATTTTTAATAATGATAAAATAATTTAATATATATTTTAATTAAAATAACTTAATATATAATTTAATATTAATTTTTAAGATATATATATTAATTAACTTTAATATATATTTTAATTAAAATAACTTAATATATAATTTAATATTAATTTTTAAGATATATATATTATGTTAATTAATGTTGAAAAAATAAACCAAAGCTATTCGACTTGGACTGTTATATGAAATTTCATCGTGACACGATTTGACATGTTTTAAATTAAAGATCCTAGATCATCCCATTTTTATAAGTAATATTTTGTGTCTTGTGAAAAAAGTAAATTTACTTATAATGGATTCTTCACGTTTAAAACTAAAGATCGTCCAAATGTTAAAAAAATACAAATATTATCCCATAAAAAAAACATTACGGATTAATTTACTACTCACAATTTTTGTTATGCTTTTTAATTATGATTATGATTATGTAGGTTTTTACTTTGAAAAAAGAATTATAAAAACCCATTGTATGCAAAATTGGTTTATACCTTCATGTATTTTAAGTTGGAATAGTTATATTATTTGTGTATTAATGGAGAAAATGTTACATAGTTGTAACGTATCTCTTTAGTTTAGGATTTGTTCCTAGAATTTAGGAGTCTGTTTACAAATTCTTGATTTCTTGTGATATACTTAAAGATGTATTTTTTGATTAATGAATGTAGAGTGATCTTTTCGTTTGAGTGTAGTCTCCAGGTGCAGTACTCACCTGAGAGCTACAACTCCTTCTTTTCAATTCTGTGTATATTTGATCTTGGTATCAGAGCTCAGATTGGGTGAGCCTGATTTTTTATAAATCATCTTTGTGGCTGAATCGCCTTTGTGACCACGTGTACACGAGAACTTTGTGCTCACAGGAGCTTTGTGCTCGGTCGAGCAGGTGGACTGCAGTAACACCTAGCTCACGGTCTCAGATGATTCATTAATCTTTGAGTAGAAGGGGGTTGGCGTGCTTTTTCTGCTGACAGTCGCGCCGAGAAGCGCAATCAGCGCGACTATTAGGTGTATACCTGCGCCAACACGCCAAATCACGAGATTGGCGCGGAAGCGCATGAGATATCCGCGCCGGTATTTTGCCTTGCGAAATTTTTGGTCTGGGCGCGGATTTTTCGCTCGGAAAGGTGCCACCTCGCCTTCGGTGGAAGATCTACAATAAGTTGCAAATCAGATAAGTTGCGGATCTGTCCGGGAGAGTAAGATCAGATCAGTTTTGTGGTTGTATTGTGAAACAACGGATTTGCTCAGTGGAGCAAGATCAATTTGCAGATCTGTCTGATATTGCTGGATCTGAATCGAAGATACAGTTGGTGGATCAGGAGAACTAGCAGAACAAGTGGCAGATCGATTGTCAGGATCGGACAGGTATTGATTTTTTTTTTTTTTTTGATCAGTTGGGTAGATTCATTCATTTGTAGATCAGTTCAGAATGAGTAATACTATGGAATCATATCTCCACGAGTCTGGCAAACTCGATGGATCTAACTTCACGAATTGGAAGTTTAAGATACAGACTTTGCTTAAGGGTGCAAATGCATGGTCGATAGTTACAGGAGATGAGCAGAGACCAAATTCAATTACAGGAGCAACTACGCAAGAGCAAGATTTGGATGAGAGAGAAAACAAAGCAAAAGTTTTGCTAAAGATGTCCGTTAAGGACAACATTATCCCACATAACAGAGAATGCAAAACGTCCACTGAGATCTGGACGACCATCAAAAGTTTATATCAGACCGAGAACACAAATCGGATTATGGCACTCAAAGGCAAGTTGTTTTCAATGAAGATGGACGAAAGTGAGACCGCTGCTGCATTCATTGCGTGAGTTAAAGATCTGAAAGACGGATTGGGAGACATAGGAGAGAAGGTATCTGATTCTGATCTCGTCACAATCACGCTGAATGGGATGAGGGATGAATATCAAATGTTCATCACTGGATTGGCGGCAAGAGAGAAAGCTCCTACATTTGAAGAACTGACAGGGATCTTGCTGCAAGAAAAGGAGTGGCGACAGAATTTGAAATCGCAGAGCGATGATTTTGCTCTGATGGCGAAACGACGATTATTCAGAGGGAAGCTGCCACAACAACAATCACAGTCACAATAGCAACAATAGCAGAGAGGAGGAGGTACATCGCAGAAGAATCCGTATAGAGGTATGTCTGTAAATAATCCTATAAGAAGATGTTATTATTGTGGAAAGAAGGGTCATATACAGATTGAATGCCTTAAAAAGCAGACAGATGATGCAAAGAAAAAGTTGGCGAAGCACATAGGATACTTTGTTGAAGAAGATGAAGATATCAACCACGAATTTCGACTGTTCACAGCTGACTGTGCCCTTTCAGTATCAAATGAGGACGACATCTGGTATGTCGATTCTGGTGCATCCTCTCACATGACAGGTAAGAAGGAATGCTTTGAAACTCTTGAAAAAAGTACATATGGATCAAAAATTTATTTAGGAGATGATAGTGGATACAAAATCAAAGGGTATGGGCATATTCTGGTAAAGTTACCAAATGGTGACATTACTCGTCTTAAAAATATTTTATTTGTACCCGGGATTAAGAAAAAATTGACATCTATATCCATGATAACTGATCAAGATATGCAAGTCGAATTATTCAAGACTCATTGTGTCATAAAGGATTGCAGGAGAGAAATTGTTGCAACAGGCGTGTGTGTAGGGAGCCTATACATACTAGATGTAAAAAGTATACCACAACAAGCCATGGTTGCAGCTGGATCGACAGCCGAAAAACTCTGGCACTAGAGATTTGGTCATCTGAATTTGTAGGACCTCATGTTATTACAGAGAAAAGGTATGGTCGAGGGACTCCCTGTTTTTCACAGTACTTAGTTAAATTGTCATGGATGTGCCTTAGGAAAAATGCATAGAGAAGAGTTTCCTGTGCATGATAGAAGGAAGGAAAGAGATATCCTAGAACTAGTGCATACTGACATATGCAGACCTATGCAGATGAGGTTACTGGGTGGTGCATATTACTTTCTTTTATTTACTGATGATTGCACTAGATACTCATGGGTTTATTTTCTGAGTAAAAAGAGTCAGACTTTCCAGTACTTTATAGAATTTAAAACCTTGGTGGAAAAACAGTTAGGAAAAAGCATAAAAATTCTCCGCTCTGATCAAGGGGGAGAATACAGGTTAGGGGAATTCATGAAATTCTGCAGATCTCATGGGATTGTTCAGCGGTTTACAATGCCTCACACACCACAACAAAATGGAGTGGCAGAGCGCAAGAACAAAACTTTAGTGGAGTGTGCAAGGACTATGTTTTTTTTGGACAGGAACGGGTATTATATTGAATTATCAGATGACAAATGCCTCATTTCGGGTTACAGAAGGATGGCAGCGCACGACTGTCTCCATGGCCAGTTGCCAAAATACCTCACCTCTAATGCGCCTGCATATACAGCGGCCTGAAGAGTGCGCAACCTTATCAATCTGTCCTAACTTGCTTATACAGACGAACTGATTTATAAGAAGACAGTAAAACATTTAAATTCTGATTATGGGATGGGATCAAACGCCTCAGCTCCGTCTTTTAGAAGGGTTCCAAGGGGAAGGAGGACCGCCGTGTTGGCTTCGGCATCCGCTTCCTTATTATTGTTTCTCAACACATGGAAAAAGTCTATGCTCTGGAAGGAATGAAGCAGAGTTCTGATTCTGCTCAGCAACCTGGACAGCCTTAAATCAACAGGAGAAGAGTTGTCCACGATGGCTTTTATGATGGACTGGGAATCGCCATAAACCAGCACGTCCTTTAAACCCAGAGAGCTTAGCTGTTTGAGTCCCTGGAAGAGGGCCAGGGCTTCAGATTGGATACTTGTGTTAAAGCCCACACCCCAGGCGAATCTAGAAATAATTCTGCCTTCCGCACTCTTGACAACACCACCTGCCCCGGCCATGCCAGGGTTTCCCTTGGCAGTCCCATCGAAAAAGAGTGCGAATTTGGAATTTTTAGTGCACAGCTCGTGGAATTCAGATTCATTAAGCCGAATTTGCCAGGGGTAAAGCAGGGCGGGTAGCTTGACAATATTCTTGAATTGGATGTCAAGAGAAGCGCCCCACTCAGCATCTTGTGAACTGAGATCTGCTCCATCGACTTGATCACCCAAACAGTCTTTAAGCTGAGATTTTATTTTAATCCAGACAATCTTTGGATCATTTTTCTTGTTTCTGAAAATCCTGTGGTTTCTTTCCAGCCATAATTGCCAGCAGATGATTTTGGGAAGAATTAGCCAGGCTTTTTTGATGTGGACGTTCTTTATAGTGCCTCCAGGGTACTTTGATTTCCAGTTAGAAAACAGGTCAGCGCATCTGGCAGGGAGGGCGAAGACAGTATTCCATGGGCCTAAGGCCTCCTTCCAAATTTCAGCAGCAAAATTACAGGAGAGCATCAGGTGGGGGGCATTTTCTTCATCAGCCCCACAGAGTGAGCAGCGGGAAGGCCCCATAAAGCCTCTCTTCCGGAGTCTGTCGTCCGTCAGAATTCTTTGGTGGCAAAGGAGCCAACAGAACGAATCAATTTTGGGGATAGATGTCTGAGACCAGATCCCCTGCCAAGGCTTCGGATCTGGGGGAACATGTGGATGCACAGAGAGCTGCCAGTATCCTCGCGCCACAGAATAGTGCCCAGGGGTCGGACCCCATCCACGAGTGTCTTTTTTCCTGCTGTTCATTGGGGCTTTTCCTTTTAAAAGGGCAAGGAAGTCTGCATAATCTTTGGAGAGGTTCTGAGGGACCTCAAGCTTCTCCCAGTTCTGCCAAGTACCATTTTCCCATTTAGAGATATCCCACAGGGTTTTGAGGCCAGCGCTGTCCATCCAGTCTTTTAACAAGGCTAGGGAGCAATCATCAGCAAGGGGCTCACAACCCATAATACGGTCTTCCCAGATTTTTATACGTTTACCATTTCCCGGAATCCAGTGCACATGGGGATTGAAAAGCATGGAAACTTTTAAGCACAGCTTATGGATCATCGTTCCGGGGGTAAGAATGGGGTTGTCCAGACAACGTGTTCGCTGACCACGGTAGTATTTTTTCCATAAGGCCATCTGAGCCCAACCCGGATTAGGGCCTATTATTCTCCAAAGCAGCTTTGCTCCCAAAGCGATGTTTTGTTTGCTGATATTCTTGAAATGCAGGCCACCCTCCATTCTGGGTAAAGAGATGGTATCCCAGCTTATAAGAGGGATTTTCTTCTCATTGTCTTTGCCACCTTTCCAAAAGAAGTTTCTGATGTAGTCCTCCATTTTCCTCATGATGCCAATAGGAGCCATCATAACAGTAGATTGATAAATGGCAAGGCTGTTCAAGACAGCTTTTATGAGCACTGTCTTACCCGCGAGGTTAAGCCAATTGAAGCCCCAGGAGAGAATCTTGGCCTTGAATTTGTCAAGCAAAGGCAGCCAGTCTTTACCGAGGGCGCATTTTTGGAAAATAGGGAGCCCCAAGTACTTGAAGGAGGACCATGAAGAGGAGGTTGCAAAGCCGAAGCAATTGGAGATGTCTTGAAGCGTTCTGGCAGTAGTATTCCAGCAATAGATGTGGCATTTACCTTTGTTAAGGCTGCTGCCTGAGTCTTCGCAATAGACATCCAACACATCTTTAATTCTTTTAGCAGAGATCAAGGAGGCAGCGCCCATCAAGAGGGAATCATCTGCAAAGAGCGCATGGTTGATATTTTTTACACCTCTTGCTATGTTCAAGCCCATGATTTCTTGGGTAGATTGCTTTTTGTTCAAAAGGAAGCTGAAAACGGAGGCTTGGAGGACGAATAGCAAGGGTGAGAGGGGGCACCCCTGTCTCAGCCCTCTAGAGGCTTTGAAAAAATCAGTGGCCCTTCCATTCACCAATGGAGCAATCCAGGGCTCACTGATACAAGCCTTGATCCAATGAACAAATTTGGGGCTAAAGCCAAATTTGTGCAGCACATCCCACAAAAATCTATGCCTCACCCTATCGAAAGCACTTTCGAGATCTAATTTGATGACCATACCTTTCTCTTTCCGGGTAACGCTTGAGTGGATCGCTTCTTGAACCAGAATGTAATTGTCCACGATCTGTCTACCTTGAATGAAACCACCCTGATTCTCAGGAATGATAGCTGGAAGGATGATTTTCAGTCTATTGGCAATAAATTTTGTTATCAGCTTGTAACCTATGTTGCAAAGGGAGATAGGGCGAAATCTGGAGAAGGAATTGGCACCTTTTTCCTTGGGTATGAGAGCCAGGAAGGCCGAATTGGTACTTCCCCCGATTTTCTGACATGTTTGAGATTTCCGGATCATTCTGCATAAGTCTTTTTCCACGATCTGCCAACAGCTCTGTAAAAATTTAGCAGTAAAGCCATCCGGGCCCGGGGCTTTATCAGGCTCCATTGCAAAGAGGGCATCTTTTATTTCTTTATTGGAAACCTCAGCTTCCAAATGCTGGTTCTTTCTGGCGGAAATCAGAGAGGGAACCTCAGTCAGGGAATTAGATATCAGCACCAGCTCCTCTTCTTCACTATACAGCTTTTTGAAATGGGAATAGGCTGCATTTTTTATGCTTTGAATATCTCTGTGCTTCACATTTTCTTCCTTGATTTCGGAAATGGAATTGAAACTTTTCCTGGCTTGAGCTTGTTTGTGGAAGAAGGATGAATTCCTATCTCCAGCCTTGAGCCAAAGCCTACGGGATTTAATCCTCCAGTATTCTTCCTCAGCCAGGCTCGCCTTGAGAAGCTTTTGTTGAAGGTCGGTCTCTTTGTCAAGAATATCCTTTGTGATCTCTGCATTTTCAGAATTTAGTTGATGTAACTCAAGACTTTCTTGAATCTTTTTCCTTTCCACTGCAGGATTAGGAAGAGTTTTAACCCAGTTTTTCAGAGCAGCTTTTACTCTTCTAAGTTTTTCCTCCCAAACAAAGAAGGCAGAGCCATTGACAGGAAGCTTCCAGCTATCTTTTACAATTTGCATGAAGGAGGATTCCTTGGTCCAAAGAGGGTTGAATTTGAAAGGAATGGGACCTTGGTCCGAATGAGCCAGAAGATCGAGCTTTATAGGTCTGTGATCAGAAACAGTACAAGGCAGGATATGCATTCTAGATTCTAATCCAAGTAGAAGAAAAGAGCTTTGAACGAAAAAGCGGTCTAACCTTGCAGCAATGTGACCCGGACCGAGCCTTTTATTGGTCCAAGTGTATTTGCCCGACGATGGTTTGATGTCGATCATGTCCCACTCCTGGAGCAGCTCCTCGACCTGTTCTCTCGCCGGATCTCTGACAATGCTTCCTCCCCTTTTTTCAGCAGAAGATAATGTGAGATTTAAATCTCCTGCGATGATGATATTTGCTAAATCCTCCGATTCTGCCAATCTTCTTATGGTATCCCAACAGTTCTTCTTCTCGCCAGCGCTGAATGGAGCATACACGTTGAAGAGACAAAGGGTCTCATCAGAATCAACGTGATGAAGTTTAGTGAACAGCCAATGGGTGTTCACGATTTCTTTGATCCTTGAATATTTGTGTGGATTCCAGAGTGTGCCCAGGCCTCCTGAGGCACCACGAGCTGAGACAACTACTCCTTCACTTTTCTTCCATAGTTTTTTAATGACTTGGAGGAAGGTCTTGTCCTCCATTTTAGTCTCCTGGATGAGGAGTATGTCAGGAGATTCAGATCTCATCAGGCTTTTGGCAGCTTCTTCTTTTATTGTGCTCCCCATACCCCTAAAATTCCAAGAGACAATCTTCATCATTTGCTTCTGGAGGTTGGAGCTCCTTTAGAGCTCAGAGGCTGATTTCTGTTTGACTTCAGTGTTTTAACCAAGAGCTTCTCAAGGGTTGGTTGACTCCCTTGAACTTTGTCTTTATAAGTTTCCTGCTCTCTTTTTTCACGAGCAGATTTTCGGCCTCTCGCTGATTTTCTAACTGAAGATTGCGAGTCCCCTATTTCGCCTTCTTCTTCAGAGTCCTCCGAACCTTGGACTTCCTCAGCCTCCTCTGAGGGTGTCGCTTTTGACCTATCTGCATTGCTTTCTACTTGCTTTAGTCCCAGAGGGGACTATTTTTGGGACAGACCTTCTTTCTGGATCTCTATTTCTTGTGTGTCTTCTGTTGCTGTGCTTAACTGGGTAAATTTATTTCCTTGTTCTTCCAAGCGAGGAGTTTGGATTCCAATGCCTGCCTGAGTCCCTTTAACATTCATGTTACCAGATCTGGGGGGTTTGTGTGCAGTTTTAGTTCTTTTCACCTGTGTCCAGCCATCCTCTTTGCTTTTCTCCGTTTCACTGTTCTTTGGGCATCCTCTAGCAAAGTGACCGTAGACATGACATTTCCGACATTTGAACGGAAGCTGTTCATAGTCCAGCTTTTGAATGTGTGTCCAGTTTCCGACTCTTATCTTTATAGCCTCAGGAAAACCCACCTCGAGGTCTACTTCCACACAAATTCTAGCGCAGTCATACTGATCTTTACTGTTTGCACGGTCAATGTACTTGCCCAGAGTATTTCCAATGTGTTGAAGAGAATCCTCATTCCAGCAATGCACAGGGAGATTGGGCAGCCTAACCCATACGGGGACCGCTGTGGGGACGTCCACAGCAGGATCAAAATCAGGCGTCCACTTATTGAGATACAGCCCCTGAGGGCCCATAAAATAGGGGCCATTACGGAAGATCAGATCCTTGTCTTCCTTTTCAGTGAATTCAAACAGGAAGAAACCCTTACCTAGAAAATACGATGTAACTCTGCCTTTGATCAAGGGCGCCCAGTTTCTTGTGACCCAGCTTTCTGTGGTTTTGGGGGAGGGCCAAAGCCCAGTGAACTGACCCACCATAGCTCTCTCCGCCAAAGAAAGAGCAACCTGAATCGGGCCCTCCGGAGGGAGAGCAATCTCTGGAATGTCATCAAGGCGTTTCACGAACTTCGATGTCTCTATAGCTTTCTTTTTTGGAAGGGATGCCACCAGATTGGAGAAGGCCACAGCGTCAGAGGGAGGAGGAGGCTCCATCGATGCAGCACCAACAAAGCTCGACAAGACGAGCTCACTCAGAGGCGCTGCACATGGGGGCCGCACGGCAACGAAGCTCCGAAGAATGCCAAAGAAGGTCGAAAGCCCCGCGCCCTGCCAAAAGAGGCACGGATGGAATGCCGAACAACAAAATCGGAAGCCAGGCCCGACGAGCAGGGCCGAGGCAGAGCCTCAGGCGCAGAGTAGCAGGGCGGCTAGGTCTCCGTTCTTGGTCGACCGATAAATTCGGAGTGTGCAAGGACTATGTTACAAGGTAAGAGTCTATCTAATAGTTTTTGGGCAGAAGCTATTAATATTGCTGTTTATTTAAAGAACAAAAGTCCTACCAAATGTCTTGGCTTCAAAACCCCCTTTGAAGAATTATATGGACTCAAACCAGCAGTAAATCATTTGAGAATATTTGGGTCAAAAGCCTTTGCCCATATACCCAACGCTGATAGGAAGAAATTAGACCCTAAAGCTATCAAATGCATCTTTGTTGGATATGACACTGAATTTAAAGCATATAAATTATTCAATCCTGAGTCTCATAAGATATTTGCAAGCAGGGATGTAGTATTTCATGAACAGGTTCAAGAAGGAAAGGATGACACTGATGATGATTGGCACATTCCATTATTGATGGAGGAAAGCAGCGAGGATGAACGAGATCAGGAGCAGAAAGAAGAATAGAAAGAAGAGCAGGAACAAGGTGATATAATCAATAGTGCGAGCCCGAATAAGTCTGAAGCAAACAAATTTGAGGTAAGTCCCCTACCAAGGAGATCAGGTAGGAAGACTAAAAAACCATCCAGATTGAAAGACTATGCTTTGATGTCAAATATTTTAAACATTGTAGAACCTACAAATTATAAAGAAGCTAATCAATCTGAGGCATGGAGGGCTGCAATGAATGAAGAGATTGAATCTATTATTAGAAATAACACTTGCGATTTAGTTGAACTGCCTAAAGGTAAAACACCCATAGGATGTAAATGGCTGTATAAACCCAAAATGAATGCAGATGGAAGTATAGAAAAACTAAAAGCTAGACTGGTTGCAAAGAGGTATTCACAGCAAGAGGGTAAAGATTTTGATGATACCTTTGCCCCTGTAGCAAAGTTAAACACTATCAGAATGTCTATTTCTTTAGCAACAAAACACAATTGGGAGCTACACCAGCTAGATGTTAAATCTTCATTTTTAAATGGTGAATTGAAAGAAGAAATTTACTTAGTACAGCCTGAAGGGTTTGTAAAGGAGGGGCAGGAACATCTTGTTTGCAGATTGAAAAAGGCACTATATGGCTTAAAAAAAGCACCCAGGTCTTGGTATGAAAATATTGATTCTTTCTTTTTACAGCATGGTTTTCATAGGAGTATGAATGACCCAAATTTGTATACCAAGTACAATAAACAGGGGTAGATTATTTTGATTTCTTTGTATGTGGCTGACATGATTATAACAGGTAATGCAGATAACTTGATCAAAGAAATCAAACGGCTGATGGCACAAGTTTTTGAAATGAAAGATCTCGGAAGTCTCCATTACTGTTTGGGATTGGAAGTATGGAGAGATACTGGATAGAATTTTCTTACTCAAGAAAAGTATGCCAGAAGTTTGCTGGAAAAATTCAGCATGGAGCAGTGTAGGTCAGCAACAACACCATTGTAGCAGAATTTGAAGTTGTGTAGTGACGATGGCACTAAGGAGGTGGATGCCACTATGTACAGACAGTTAGTTGGGAGTTTGATATATCTTACAACAACTAGACCAGACTTGGTATACTCTGTTAGTGTGTTGAGCCAATTCATGTCTAAACCACTTGAAAGTCACTTGGTTGCAGCAAAAAGCGTGTTGAGGTATCTTTGTGGTACTAATAATTATGGTATTTTATACACTGACACATATGATGTTACTCTAGCAGGTTTTTCAGACTCAGATTGGGCAGGTAACCTGGATGATCGAAGGTCTATCATAGGTTACGCATTCAGCATAGGATCTGGGGTCATAGCATGGAGCAGCAAAAAGCAAAGTACTGTAGCCTTATCTTCATGTGAAGCTGAGTACCAAGCATTGTGTGCAGCCATATGTGAAGCGCTCTGGTTGAGAAGGCTTCTCAATGATGCAGGAGAAGAACAAAAAAACTCAATTTCCATTAAAAGCGACAACCAAAGCACCATTAAACTAGCATACAATCCAGTGTTTCATGAAAACACCAAACATATTGACACTCAGTTCCATTTTGTTAGAGAGAAACTACAGTCAAAAGAAATATTTGTTGAATATTGTAAAACTTGTGACAATATGGCTGATAGTTTTACTAAGCCTCTTGCATGTGTAAAGTTTGAATTGTTTAGAGGGATGTTAGGAGTTCAGGATAATCCTTTCTCCATTAAGGGGGGAGTTGGAAATAATTATATTATTTGTGTATTAATGGAGAAAATGTTACATAGTTGTAATGTATCTCCTTAGTTTAGGATTTGTTCCTAGAATTTAGGAGTCTGTTTACAACTTTCTAATTTCTTGTGATATACTTAAAGATGTATTTTCTGATTAATGAATGTAGAGTGATCTCTTCGTTTGAGTGTAGTCTCCAGGTGCAGTACTCACCTGAGAGCTACAACTCCTCCTTTTCAATTCTGTGTATATTTTATCTTCTTAATATCTCAATAATTGCACTCATTCAGTAATAGTAAGTGAATTTTTTAATCCATTAAAAAATATATCTTTTTTTCTAGGACAGGATGCCTTCGAGCATAAACCAACAAGAGCATGTACTCAACCGTGTGAGATTCGTAAAGCAGGATTAATTGAATCAGCAAATTGTTGGAATTTTTGAATTTTTGAGTATTTCAAATATACAGAGAGGAAACAAATTTTCTCTACAAATATAGAGATTCAATATATATATATATATATATATATATATATATATATATATGAAATAAAAACTCTGTTTCTATTAAAAATAATGTTATTGCACTGTTACAAAATAAAAGTCTTTTTTTCAAAACTATGCTTATTCTGGATTTACAATATTACAATACAAAAATAGCTTGGCTACTTCAACAACACAGCTCCACTCCTTTCTCTGCTTTCTGGTTTTACTTTTTTTTAACACACAATTCATTTTTTTACTTACTACCTTCGAACATAACATTATGACATTACACAGTCAATGCTCACAGTATATATATTTATATATATATAATAAACATTTTATGTTTATAATATATATATGTTCAAACATATATAAACCAAAATCTTTAATGTGGCTGCATATTTAAAACAAATAAAACATTAAACTAAAATTATTCAAAACTCTTGGTTCAGGTGGAGTGGGTAAGAGCTTTCTCCCCAATTTCCTTGCTCCACGGAATTCTTTTGATTGGTTTGGAAGAAGGTGACATCACTTTCTCCATCACTTTCTTCAGTGGGTCAATTTTGCCGTTGGCTTCTCATATTGGATGCAGCTGAAGTTAAGCAGGTGAAGAGTTTATTGCGGTCGGTGAGTGGATAGGAGGTTGGGTGTGGAGTTAGAGCCATGGCTTTCATTGTAGGTCATGGCTACGGCCATGTAAACAAAGATTGATTTATGTGTATTAAATTTGAAATTTATTTCGCGGTGGAGTATAAATCAAAACTGGAAATTTGCTGGCACCGTCCTTCAAGAATTTCACATCAAAATTGCTCTGCGACCGTTGGATTTAATTTCCAACACACATCCTTAAATTTCAAAATATTTAGGCACAATGTTGATCCGACTCTGTGATCATAAGCAATTATTATAAATACGAATATTTGATTATTTTTCACACTAACACAACACGGTTTAAAACCAACCAAACAAACCTATTTCAGAGGCATAAAATTTGATGGTATAAAATAATACCATCGAGGTGAATGTGATTGAAAAATAATCTCTTTATTATAGTTATGGCCTTAATTTTTTAATAAGTGTGTTTTTTTCTAATAAGTTATATATTTTATAGAAAATATTAAATATAATATAAATTAATATTAACTTATTACTTCTTCATTCACCGTATTTATTGAAAATTAAATTATTTTTATTCACAAACAAAATAAAAACAGAGTAAATCAATCATCAAATTTGCTATATAATATTTCATATTTACTTTTCCAGATATATTTTTTCTATTTCTAATATATTTTATAAACTAAAACATCAATATATATATATATATATATATATATATATATATATATATATATATATATATATGGATTCTTAATTATATCTTTCGCAAACTAAAACATCAAGAATATATGGATTCCTATAATATTTCAATGAATTATATCCAAAATACAACAACTAGAACATCATCTATATAATAGATAATTGATATTAATATGCTCTTTACAATAATTTTAAAATAAAATTTAAATCAAATCCAAAAATTTAGATATAAAAAGGCTAAATGTTCAGAATGTTCAGGCTACGCCATTAGTCTTCTTGCAATATGTATTACTAATTTGAATTTAGCCATGAACTGGTTCTTGAATTTTGGGCAAATAAAAATTACACAAGGAATCTGATCATTTGCAGAGAATAGCTGAGACCAAGAAAATCGTGCAGTTTTTATAAAAGTGGAAATCGTCTGCGTCGTGCCGGCGGCAAGAATATTGAATCCATAAGAAGATGTCTTTCAAAATCAGAGATTAGTTTGGCATATGGGGCTTGCGCAGTTAATTGAGGAAGAACTAAAATTTCCAGGTTGCAGACACCACAGATTTTTGAACCAAATTAGAGGTTGGAAAGCCAAATCGGAAAACCCGGTAGAGCAAACCCTAGTGGGTGTGGAGAAAGGCCCGTACGCGGATTTTATAACGGCCGACGATGTCCCAATTTATTTTTGAAGGCTTCAAATTAGGGTTTTTTTTTCAAAAGATTTGATTAGGAGTTGTTTATCCAGGCAACGAAATAGCCTGGACGGCAGTTTTTTGTTGGAATCCGTGCAAGTAAAATTCAAGAAATCAGGTAGTTGGAGTGTTTGGAATCCATTTTTGACAGTGGAAATGGATTCAGCACTACCAAAAACCCTTAAGGCACTCAAAATACTAAAGTTTCACAACTGTAAACATGATTCTGATAAAATCTTTGCCGGATTTTTTAAAAATCTTTGCCAGCCAAAACGTTGCCTGGAAAGACTACCACTTTTGATTATAAAAATTGGTAGAAATTTAATCATAAAAAATCTTTCATAATATTAAATATTTTAATATTAAAGTTTGACCACTATAATTTTGATTTTCCAAAATTTCTACCAGATTTTAACAAAAGTCACATCGCATCTAAGTTTTTACTATTTTCCAAGTGTCGTTTTTAGATTACTATTTTATAACTGGACCTTTAGTCACCTAATCCCAACGAAAAACCTGGTGGGGGCACCGAGTAGGAGGATGTGAAAGAAGACAAGAAGCCGGATCTTTGAACCGGACTTTTCGTCCTCCGCTTGGAAAATCCCCGGGAGGAGGAAGGTCCATACGTCTATTGGCGCTATCGGTGTTATTATTTTAAACGGTATAATGAGCATCATTCTATTGTTAGTTTAATCACTTCTAAATATATGATTGTGTTAACTCACTAATTATAATTATAATTGTGTTAATCCATAATTAATATAAATTTGCTAGTGTATTATTTTGTTTTTTTAATAAAGTGGATTTTATTATTGAAAAGTAAAAGTTACATCAAAAGGATTTTAGAGTTCATATAAATGTTTCCCACATAGAGGGGATCACACATAAAATTGGACTATGTGGAGGGTCAAATTAGACATATACATCATAATATAGTTGGAATAAAACAAACTTATATTTCGATTAAAAATATATACAAAAATCAGAAAAAAATCATATATTAAAGTTATTAGAAAATGAAGGTATTGACTCAAAGTCAAAGCCGATTATCGGGATTGGACTTACAGTATCCAAGAGGTGTGACATTATTGGTGGGATGCAAAAGTGTTGTTATTTGTGTGCTAGTTGTTGATCCATCTTGACAAGTTTCCAATCATTATGCCTCAGATGACCATGGATATGATCCAAATTTTGGAGCATGTCACTTATTGCTTCATAGTCGTCCATTATTACTCTACCCGAGAGGTATTTCACCATCCAATAGAGATTTACAACCTACATGTATTGGCTTATCCTAGTTCGCATTGAATACATAGCTTCTAACTGCACTAGCATATGGAACTTGACACATGTCCTCTTCCTCTTCTTATGTATTGGGACACTGATTTGCAGATAACTTTACATCTACAATAATAGGCTCCTATATCGATTTTCATCCCTACATTAGACCTATGCAATATTGTCTCAACATACTTCCTCTGATTTAACTAAAGCTTCCTACTTTCCTAATCTCTCTTAATTTCCATGTGCAAAAAGAAATTTGCAGCACTTAGATCGTTCATGTTAAATTTAGAGGACAAATGAGTTTTCAATGTAAGGTGTGTGTTATATTCTTTCCACGACTAGTCACATGTGGAGTTCGAGGCAGCGGCCGGGAATTTTTTTTGGACACTATAATAGGTGACCGAACCTACTTATGGTTTTGTGCATGGGTTTTACACATGGTTTTGGGCATAATGGTTTTCTTCCCATGGTATTTTGTAGATCCGGTCAAGGGAACTATTGTTATGTTTTGATCGAGGGTTAATGGATTGGAGTTTATCAATGCTTCAACATGTATATATATGTATTGTAAAATTGAAAGGAACATAATGAAAATCAATCTGGTGGTCCCGATTTTGGGATCCAGGGGAAAATATGTGTGTACATTGTTTTATGTTCTCTCCATAGTTTATTTTTCTATTTTAAGAATTCTTTTGCAGGTAATTTTTGTACAGGGTTAAAACCTACATTTCGTATCGAAGTTGTTTCGACTTCAAGGGGACGCCTTTGTTGCTGAGGGGTTTTGCTTGGGCCTGTGGTAGACCCTGTTCAATAGGAGATATTTGAGATCAATTCTTATGGTGAAAGAATATGACAAGAAGTGGAAAGATAAAGATCGAGAAATTTATTGTTTAGAGTTTTGAGTTGTGGAAGCTTGAGATGGAGGATCTGCTAGTGGATAAAGATCGGTGGATCGCAGTAGATCGAGGTATTAAACCAATGACAATGTCAACAAAATACTGGTTCAAGTTGGATTAGAAGGCAAAGAGAACAATATGATTGTGTATCTCAGATTTAGTATTGTTGAATGTATCAAGGGATGTTGAGATTCAACAAGATGATGAGCTTAGTGAAAATTAAGCACCTTCTCTAAGTGGGGCCCGCAGGCTATTTTTAGGTGTATGTTTATTTTTAGACATGGTGAGCATATTCTATAAGTTGCAGGATGCTATTTGTAGATGTTTGGTCAAATGTGGAAAATAGATGAGATTCTGTTTTTAGAATATTGGGCGAAGTCTATTTATAGATCGTCAATCTAAAAATAGATGCATGTCGATTATTATTAGCCCTTAATAATAATCCGACTATAAATATCAACTTATTCTCTTGGAGCACTTTATTTCAGTGAATATAATTGACAAATCGTAGGATGAATGAATTACGCAATTTCTAGGGTGGTTAGTGACTCATGCATGGAGGATTCAGTTAGAACTAAAGTGGAAAAGTTGTGACAGAGTTGGAAGAGTAGTTATGGGAGTTGTTATTCAGTTTAACTCAGTCAAGTGAGTTACAATCAGTTGTGCTAGTTGTATCTAGTTCTAACTGAAGATACACTAGTGAGAGTTTAGTGAATTAATTATTTAATTAATTTATAACTAGAGACTCACTTGCAATTGAACAAATACAACAGTTAGCTACTTGCATGTCAGTTCCATTGGAGACCCAGTGGAGGGATAGGTGAAAGGGTGAGATGGACTATCTGTTGTGACTATAGTAATGCATTCAATGCATCTGACACACATTGGAGATGCCAATGAGGATTACGCAGTCAAGGCAAGGCCAATTCAAATTCATTCAGAGGTCTTCTTCAGCAAGGATTGCGCAGTGGAGGCAAGCTGTTAGGAGGCGAGAAATTGGTGCATAGATATGCAAATTTCTCCATGGCAGTGTGTAATGATTATTGATTGTACTGAGAGCTTGATGTACTAAGATTTTTATGAGATTATTACATGATCCATTGATATACATAATATATAATAGTTGGGGTTTTTAGCTTTAAGATTTCCTGTTAAACAACTGTGTTTATGTGCGATTGATTTTCTTCATACGTGTTTGCAATTGGCGATTTAATTTCCGCAAAGAATTAAGTGGAAGGATTATGTATTTAACATAAGATTAATTTGTTAGATCAGGAGAATCTGGTAATACTATCAGTATTAATAAATTTCTACAAGGGAAGCTATAGCGAAGGCTTTGTGGGATGAGTTAGGGACTTTGTACGAATCTAAGTCTCTGATGAACAAAAAGTTCCTACGGAAAAAGTTGAAAAACCTAAGGATGAAGGATGGAGACTTGGTGACAGAGCATATGAATGCCTTTAATACTATGGTAAGCCAGATGCTATTTGTTGATATTAAAATTTCAGATGAATATAAGACTTTCATCAGTTTGTTTTATTCTCTACCAGATTCATGGGATAGTATGGTTGTTACAATAGGTAGCAATACAACTACTTTGAAGTTTGATGAAATAGTCTCATCCTTGTTGTCGGATGAGATGAAATGGAAAAATATGGAGAGTCGAAATGGAGATTCCTTGTCTGTACAAGGACAATCCTCGAACAAAAACAAAAATAAGTCCTCGAGTGGGAGATCTTGATGACCCACTATCAGGTCCCTATAATATTAGTGCATCCCCTTATTGTTATTGTTAGTATAGCCCCCTTATTGTTATTGGTGTTCCCATGTAGTCCCCATATTGTTATTATTGTGCCCCATAGAAGCCCACTATTGTTATAACTTATTGTTGTGCCCTTACATTTTTATTGCTATGTCAACTAGGATTATATTGTGACCCGTTTGACTCCTATATATAGAAAGGAGGTTTTTTCATTTGTATCATCCAAGAATTGTTTATTTGTGTAATGTAAAGGAGTTTTCCCCCTCAAATAGGCTGATTTATAAGTCGTTGATCTCTCTTTTCATCTATTTTGGGAGATGGTTTCCTAACATTTGGTATCAGAGCTTTGGATTATAGGGTTTTGCTGCTTCAAACAGGTCATCGTGGCATTTTTTCTATAAATTTGTTTCTATGAAGTTGCATACACTAAAAAAAAAAAAAACCATTTGCGAAGAAATCCTGAGGAACTTTGTGCAAAAATTTCAGATCTTGGTTCGCAATAGTTTCAGAGATACGATCTGTGGAAGTTAGGGTTTTGGCAGGCTCTCGAATTTCATCTCAAAGAGGTGACCACTAACCTTGGGAAAATCATCATAACTCTCTCTCTAAGCATCAGATTGGAATTCTGTAAAAAGTGGTCTAAAGTACACAACCTATAGTTTCCTGTGTATCTATTTCATAGCTGAAGGAGGAAATAGTGACACGTGGCATGTTGTACAAGTTCGTTCTACAGAACCAGTCCATAATTAGGTCATTGTGGGAGATTCAGCATAACTTTTTCTTGAAGAGTCCAAATCAGGTATGACCTATGGCGTTGGAAAGAAGATTCAGAGGGCTAATAAAGGAACGAAGATAAAATATTGCGGATTTGAAATCACAGAGATACATCAGATCCAATATTGAGCTCTGCAAAAGCAAGAAAAAGGTGTCTATTTTTTTTAAAACTTGCATAAGTCTTGTTTGAAAATTCAGTTTGAAGTGATTCCAAGGGCATATTGAAGCATAGATATCAATATTGAGTTTTATAATGCCTCCCAAAAAGAATTATACACCCATTAAGCCATCATAAAACTCTACTATGATGCATGAAGAGGAAGAATTGTAGTATGATATATCAAAATTACGGTACCAAGTGCGACAAATTTCGATCTCACAAAGAGAAACCAAAGATGACACAGTTGGTTTAAAATAAAACATGGAGTCTAAGGTGGATGGTTTCAAGGTTGACATGAAATATAATATGGATGTTCAAGCAGTGGAATATCACATTGAGTATCAACAAAAAAATTTCCAACTCTTAAAGGATAACCTAACTTTCGTGTAGAATCGAATGAAACAACAGGCATATCAACATCGCAGCAAAAGAAGTTTTTATGTAGGTTACTGGCTATTTTTACGACTACAACCATACACATTAATTTCACTCAAGTAAGCTAAGAAGTATAATAAATTATCTCTAAAGTACTATGGTCCTTACAAGGTGCTGCAAAATATTAGTACTATGGAATACAAATTGGAGTTGTCTGCATATTCCTGAGTGAACCCAGTTTTCCATGTTTCATGCTTAAATAAGGTTATAGGTGACAAGCTCCCAGTTCAAACAATATTTCCAGAACTTGATGAGGAAGGAAAAATCATATTGAAACCTGAAGCAGTCACAGAAACCAGAACTCGACAACTACGAAATTGATTAATTTCAGAGTATCTTAGCAAGTGGAAGAACTTAACCATTGAAGTTTCCACATGGGAGGATGAGAATTTTATAAAAAAGAATCCATAAATAATCAAGCGTTGAGGACAAAACTTGTTTGAAGGAGAGGGGCATGTTAGGTCCTTATAATACTAGTGTATCCCCTTATTTTTATTGTTAGTATAGCCCCCTTATTATTATTGTTGTGCCCATGTAGTCCCCATATTGTTATTATTGTGCCCCATAGAAGCCAACTATTTTTATTGTTGTTCCCTTACATTGTTATTTTTATTTTGACTAGGATTATATTGTGACCCATTGGAATCATATATATAGAAATGAAGTTTTTCCATTTGTATCATCTAAGAATTGTTCATTTGTGTAATGGAAAGGAGGTTTTCCCCTCGAAGAGGCTGATTTCTAAGTAGTTGATCTATCTTTTCTTCTATTTTGTGAGCTAGTTTCATAACACCCACCAGGTCTATGACTCCACTATAGGCAGCTTAAAACACTAGAGGCTACACTAGAATTCTCAAGAAAGATACTTTAACCCTTCAGATCTCTATCTATTTCATTAAACTGTTCTCATATCAGTTGTATAAACATGGAAGGATTCATTTTTCTAAGTTTATTGTCTTATCCGCTATTTATAAGACCTGGGAATGATTGAGGAAACACATCAACATATCGATCCTCTGTTCCTCAAAACCCATGTGCTCGTTTTCCTTCAAAATGACTTGATGTATGAGAATCGTGGAGGTGAGAACATGAACCCATCTATTGGAACATGAACCAAACTTCTGGAACAGGAACTGTACACCCTCTTTTGTAAAGAAATTTGACAGGCTAGGTCAATATAAAACATTTTTTCATACAAAACCTGGGCGCATAGATTCTGGATCTCATGAACGATCTTCAGTGTTTTTGCTATTTTTTCAAAGACAACTACTTCTACTCTATAGATTTGGCCACACAACGTTTCAGAATTGATGCATTTCTTTATCCCCTTTCAATATTCCTCTACAATATTTGGGCATGTTTTCAAAATCATTCCACATGCATATTAGTACATTCTCAAGAGCGATTTCCTAAGTATTATATATCACATCGCTAATAACACATTCCACTTATTGTAACAAGATATAACACCATAACCCAGTTCACATCCTCAATTTGATATAATCTTAGACAGGGTTGCCAATTTAAAAGTAGACCATAAATTATTTGAACAAATTCACAAGAGCATATATATTGAAAACTCACCAACGATCCTGTTAATCTATCTCCAAAACACTGTCCAAAATCTTAGTCTTTGATTTGATAAACGTGACTCTGCATTAATTGTTTCGAACTCGACTTGAAATGTCCAACCTCTCTTCCACGCAGAAACACTCCTGAGGTTGAATTCGCTTCCCTCGTTCCATAATGAAATAATGGGGCTTCTCCCTTAATTTTGGTTACAAATTTATTCATCACATGAAATATTAAAACCCCGAGTCTATCACTTTTCTCAAATTCACATGCAGAATATGAAATGATCACACAGGAACAAATTGAAATTTCTCAAGCAAAGACAATTTCAAGAGATATTTAAAAGCAAATAGATGCTAACTATAAATCATATTCAAATCTAAATGGCCTGATATATAATATGTGAGCATACCGAGCCCTTGGATTTTTTCACACACTCGCACTCTCTTTGGCCTGGTGTCCTTCATTAAAAATGGCCTCCTCTTAATGTCTCTGAGGCTTACAATAATGTACAAAAGGGATTATACAACCATTTATGGTTCAAATCCACAATCTACTCAACCATATCCTAAAGATCCTCTAGATCCACTTTTAACTCAACTAAATCCCCATTCTAGGATCTCCTAATCCCTAAGATCTTCACAAGTCTAACATATCTCATATTCTCACACATTTGAGAATATTTACATTTAAAAACCTCACACACATATTTCTCACTCAAATCATTCAAAAAATAGAAAATTTCCTATTAAGAAATCAAATTCCTTGTCAAATATCAGACCCCCTAAGTCAATATACAATGATTTGTTTTAGCAGGATGCTCCTGCATTAGATCTAAATCTAGAGGGAGATCTAAATCTTCAGGAAAACCTGTAAAGGTGTGTAGGAAATGCGGAAAGGAAGGGCACTATAAAAAGAGATGTATATCTAAAGCTCATGAGAAAGGAAAGGGATATGATGATGCTCCTTTTGCAGAGTCGAAAATCACCTTAGACGAAGGTGGGGATGTGTACTTGGATTCTTATTCAAGTACACATGTAGAATATGAGGCACGATTGACTGAATCAGATGCATCCTTTCACTTGACTCCCCATAGGGAGTGGTTCTACGAATATGAGAAATATGATGGTGGTGATGTCTGCTTAGGGGATGACAGGAAAGCCATAATTTTCGGATGCAGAAAATTCAAGCTTAAGCTGCAAGGTGAAAGGATTAGAACACTTTATGGTGTTATGCATATTCATACATTCGCCAGAAATATGATTTATGTAAGAAAGATGGATGATGCAAGTGAAAAAACAGTATTCGAGAAAGATACCTACCATATGGTTTCGAGAGCACTGGTATTGATACAGAAATTTCGGATATGAACTCTATACAAGCTTCTGAGTAGCACTATTATTGATGGGTGCAACAATTCTATGGTTCCTGATAGTGGAGTTGAAAACCTTGTAGTCTCTAGAGAAAATACCATGTTCTGGCATTAAAGGCTTGGAAATATTAGACAGAAGGGTATTCGAATACTGCATGGTAATGGTATGGTAGAAGGTATGTCTAATTTCTCTCTGGATTTTGACTTCTTTGAACATTGTGTATATGGGAAGCAGAATCAAGTGAGTTTCCCCTCTGGTGCTAAGACGACGAATGGGATATTAGAGCTTATGCATAGTGATGTGTTTGGACATGTCGGTTCCATCATTGGGTAAGTTTGTCTACTATGTATCATTTATAGATTACTTCTCAAGCAATACATGGATGTATTTCATCAGGAATAAATTTGAAGTCTTTGTCAGGTTTAAAGAATTTAAGGCACTGGTGGAAAACCAGATAGAGAATAAAATAAATTTGTTGAGGACAGATAATGGTGGAAAGTTCTGCAAGAAGGAATTTTAATATTTCTGCAACACGTGTGGTATAACACAACAAAAGTCTGCTCCATAAAAACCTCAGTAAAATGGAGTTTCGAAAATAATGAACAGGACATTGATGGAAAAGGCAAGAAATGAGCTCAGTAGTGTCGGGTTATGACAAGAATTCTGGGCAGAGGCAATGGAGAATGCATGTTACTTGGTTAACAGATCACCTTCATCAACGTTGGAGGATAAGACTCCACATGATGTATGGACTAGCAATAAACCATCTCTTTCACATCTGAGCATATTTGGTTGTGATGCATATGTACATGTTCCAAAGGATAAAAGAACTAAGTTGGATAGTAAATTTGAAACGTGCATCTTAATTGGGTATAAGTATGGTTTAGAAGGTTATATGCTTTGGAACCCATAAACAACGAAGTTTGCGTACAACCGAGATGTGGTGTTTAGAGAGGTGAAAAATGTTATTAAACATGAAGTCCTACCAAAGTAACCTGAGAAGATTGAGTTTGAGCTAAATGAGGAAGAATCAAACACTACAACAAAACAATTATAAGAATATGAAGAGCCACAAACTCCAAATTTGAGAAGATCAGTTTGAGAGATAAGGAAACTAGAAAGGTATAGTTGTAATGTTCCAAATTGGGAACAAGTACACTATTGGGAATAATATGGGTTATTACCAATGTGGAGCTTCATCAAACCATGAGCATGGAAATGAAGAGAAGCTCATTAAATGTCAAATA
Source organism: Pinus albicaulis (assembly GCA_034641835.2). NCBI lineage: Eukaryota > Viridiplantae > Streptophyta > Pinopsida > Pinales > Pinaceae > Pinus > Pinus albicaulis. The sequence continues at coordinate 1,611,815,537 of CM076582.1, read as the reverse complement.
AAATCACACCAGTAGATGAAAGAACCTCAGCAAGAGATAGGCCTATATTCTCCTTCCCGGGTGGGGAAATGCAGCAATACAGGGCATAAAACTGTTGTCTTCATAAAATAACGCTATGAAAGTGAGAAATGGGACTTGGATCCATTAGAAGACATGATATATGACTCACATGTAGAGTTAGAGGTGAAAGAAATAATTCTAGCTCATATAAACAGATCTCCCCAAGTCTATGCAACTAAAATAAGCCAAAACCCCATAGCCTAGCTCATGTAGCAACTATTGAAGCCAGGAATGCATTATTCTAATGAGTTTTTCTGTATAAATTGAAGAGATAAGTCTGATATAGAGTTTAAATTAATCAAACAACAAAGAAATGGAGGTTTAATCTCTTATACAGCAGAAACAAGACACTCGGCATAGGTTTCTGGAAAAATGCATGTACAAAGAAGCACTGCAGAAAATAACGCAGTTCACTGAAACACTGTATTAATCATGAATGAATATGACATAGAAATGCTGAATAATACAGAGAATGGCCTTAGGCCTTCTTATTGGAGCTCCCGGAGGGAAATAGGCACCTCCTCCTCAAAGATTAGCATACAATCAAAGGATGCATCTCTACTGCTACTGCTCCTGCATAAAAGATGCAGTTTACTGAAGGAGACTGTGCTGTGGTTGAATTTAGATGAATGGCCTCAAGCCAAATACTAAAATGAAGCTCAAATCACTCCCCTTTGATCCCTTAAGAAAGATTATCTAAAGAGAGGATGGAATTCCCGCATAGGAATTCCTTGCACCAAGCAGTGAAGCAACTACGGCTAAACAGCTGAAGCATGCAATTGGTGTGAAGACCAAGATAGATGAATACATGAATGAATTCCATTTTATTCTATGCCTTCCTTTTATCTTTGGTGAGCCTCCTCACCCCGGACCCCACACAATGTTGAGGTGACTTCTTCATGAAGCCTCCTCCTTCAAAACTGCGCTGCCCTAGCTAGCTTCCCTCCTTTTTGTGACAGCGTTGTTGACTTGGTCAACTATAACCAATCCACCTGTAATGCATTTGTTCACACCAAGGGATCTTCAATCCGGTTCTCATATGTGTGTCTAGGCTGATCCTTGTTCACATTGAGCTAGTCTCTTTGAGTGATTTCTTCATCCTTAAGAATTCATGTTGACTTAGTCAAACTTGACTATGTCCCCATCCAATTTGTCCTTGTTCACACTTGGAAGTGTAAAACAAACTCCTAAGGTGATATCCTTCCTTACTAAGGTGGAATTTATTCATAATTTTATTGTTCATGGGCCTCCTTACCCATTTATTCCTCTCCTAGGTACAAGTAGCAAAATCTAATGTTCCAAATTGCTGGGTGCAAATTTTGGGAACATTACAATAGTCCATCTGATTTTTGCTAAATTTTTTCTCTATCTATTACTGATGATGATCCCAGAACTGTCAATGAGGCAGTAGATTCAGAGGATGGAAAACTCTAGAAAGAGGCCATGGTTGATGAAATGGCATCTTTGGACCAAAATGAGGCTTGGGATCTAGTGGAGTTTCTGACTAAAAGGAAACCCATTGGAAAAAAATGAGCGTTGTAACACCCTCTTCCAACATCTAGCCAAGTAACCACCAAACCAGGGTAAACATGTGACGATAGGATACTAACACGAGAGTCAACATCCTAGATGACCTTAAGGAAGTGGAACTGATGGAAACACCAAAAACACACCTTACACTGCATCATTGACATCCCAAGGAGGTATCCCAATCTTCTAGGGCACTCTTCCCTGAGGGGGGAATGATTTTTAGCCCCTTTGAGGCTTAGTCACGGGCTTTTAAGGGCAAGGGAGAAGCTAGAGACCCTATAGCCACGGGCTAGCCTTGTCAAGTTGGCGACTAAGATCCAAACAATGAATTTTTTGCTTGTAGCTTTGGGATCTGTGCCACATTTTCAATCCGTGAGCCTAGGTCACTACCCATAACTTCCTGTAACTTTAGGAGAGGGTAAATAACATTAAAACAAACATATGGAAGAAACCACATCAACTAGAACTCATCTAACCCCACCCGGCTATGACAAGAATTTCGTCAAACATGTCACAAATATAACATCTACAGGTATAAACATCAGATTTAAGCAAAGGGCTCTCTTTCTTATCTTAGAATGGCTAAGAAGCATTAATCCCCTAAATCATAAGCTATCATACAATCAATTTTACCATAGATGCATTAAGTATTCATTTACAAGTAAAAACATAGAGAGAACCATACCTCATCATTGTCACAATACATGCTCATAACCATCACAATACTGACATAAATATGATGGATGCATCGGAAATAGCATTGCATATACGCAAAAAATACCAAGGCATTGAACCTTTCAGTAATGAATGTAAAAACCAACATGGAATGGGACTTCCACATTCCACTCGACCATAAACATGGCTGAGCTAAATCTCACTTCAGCCATTCACCCCCGTGCAATATTCCAAGCATGAATGTGGGACTTTATCAAATACATCAATAAACACCAAACCAGGGCTCCAAAGATCAAACCGTCTCAACCCAAAACTAGTGATCTCACCTCACGGTTGGACATCACTAACTGTCACGGATTGGTCTCCATGAAAATTTCTCCAGGGCTCTGGAGTGTTTATTCCAACCAAGGCTCCAAGACTAGTAACTCAACCCCAGCTGTTCCTAAGCTCCAGGGTGTTTGTCCAACCAAGGCTCTAGGACTAGTAACTCAACCGACCTAGTTCTCTAAGGTGTTTGTCCAACCAAGGCTCCAAGACTAGTAACTCAACCCAACAACTTCCTGCCGGGCTCTGAAGCATTTTCCCAACCAAGGCTTGAAAAGCTAATAACTCAATCCAACATCTAAGGAATCATGAGAACCAACCAAAAAACAATCAATGGAAATAAACCCACAATCACCATGGATATCTAGGAAATGGAAAGGCTAGGCAAATCCACTGTCAATCTCGGCCATCCTCCATGCCAATGAAATATCATAATTAAGAAACCACATGCAATACCATGCATGAAAAATTTAGTGAGAAAATCATACATGCAACTCAGTCCCTGCACTTAGAACCTATTGTAGATGATGATCCCGATGTCTTCTTGTGATTCCCTACTTTTCCTTTTCTTTCTTGATCCAAATCTTCAGGTATGCCAGACTCTCCAAGAGTGCTCAAATAATACTCTAAGTGTCGAAGAGTATGAGATAGAGAGAGAGAGAAATGAGAACTCCAAAACTGAACTGACCAAGCCTTGCCCATTGATCCTTAGAAGCCGTTTTATTAATGAGGCCTCTATTTTCTTCATTTTCCTCCTCACATGACATCTTTGACCTTTCACCTTCCTTTTCTCCTATTTTCCATTAATTTCATAAATAAAATTCCAATTAATGCCTCATTCCTTTGCCATTTCCTTTTTCAATTTCCTTAGCCATAATAAATGAAATGAACATTGATCTGAATAAGGTATGTTATTAATGTTGTGCTAATTCCTCTTTCAGATTTTGTAAGCAATGTCTTATATGTGCTTAAGGGTTCAAGTTCTCTTACAAGTGATTGAGTCTCATGAGTGATTTTTATGTTATTTTTGTGAACAATTTAACATAAAATAAATACTGAACAAAATCAAATAAAAGTGCAGTACATCACCATATAACACATCAACACATGGATTTGATGAAGGAGTTCACCCCTCCTGGGCTACATCTCCTTGGTCCAGCTTCCATGGCTTGGACCTCTATATTATGCTCAAATTTGCAAAATGATGTGTTTACAATGCTTTTTTGCTCTTGAGACCTACACCAATGAGTTCAGAGTGCCCAAAAATGGTCATGGAGCCTAAGGAGAAATTTTCCCCTTTGTAGAGCAATGCATTGCAAGGAAATGGTAAGAGTATACAAATATAGTGTTGAACAATCAATAAGTGCAAAAAAAGATATATTACCATGTGATGGAAGCAAGATGATGACAAGATCCATAGATGAACCCTCCATAGTGGCATGACTTACCCATATGAAGAGGAATAAACCACATGCTACATGAAAATCCCCCTTCTCATGCTTTGGAATAGGATTCATAATTTGGAATTGACTTATGATATTCTTGTAAAAATATGTACATACCTTGCTTTCTGCAAGTTGTTTTCCCATATTTTGTAAAAAATAAAAAATAGAAAATCAAAAAGAGGGTAAAAGTCCTAAAAGAAAGTTCAAAGGACTTAGAAAAAATAATATACCCCAAAAGAAAAAAGAAATAAAACATGAAAGTGTGCAAATTCAAATGCCACTACTTTTTACTGATGATTATGGCAGAGTGTCAATAAATGCCATAATCCATGATGAATTGAACTGCTTAATCTTGACTTGTCATGTTTCAATTTTATTGTTGTAGAATAGTGAATAAAAATTAGTTAGACAGTTTAATCATGACTAATTAGTAGATAGGTAGAGAATAGAGAGGAGCTCATCAGTTTAATCTGAGCCCTCAGATGATATAAGATAGATTTGGATAGTTTTTATTGCTTTCAAAAGAATAAAATGTTCAAGGTTGCTAGCTCAAATACACTGGCAAAATGGAAGTAAAAATGTTAGATTAAAGTTGGGTGGGTAGAAAGAGGTGGGAAAAGCATGTAAATACTTATCACCGAGAAAAAAGAACTAATTTCCCCTCCCCTATAGTTATTCTGCATTCTAGACTTTCAGTCAAAGAGGCTCAGAGCATTTTTCTGATTTCTGTTGGGACCGGACCCAAGGCTTAATGACTGTTAGTTGAAAGTGTTGAATTCCTATAATAATCCCCAAATTATCATCATTTACCCCACATTCATCCATTACACTTAAATTTCATAAGTAAAGACTTTTTACTTAATGAAAAATAAAATTCCCTTTTGACTAATTTCCTTCATTCATAAAAACATAAAAAAATAAAAACCCTCCAAAAAATATTATATTCGAAGTTAAAGTGGTTAAATTATAAATGGTTAAAGCTTTTTGATTGTTATATTATCACTTTTCTTAAGTTAAGTAATTACATTTTGGTGTTTTCATTGTCCCTTTTTCATATTAACTTTTAATTTATCTATTAAATCCCTATAAAAAAGCCCTTGTCCTATTAATATAATTCCTTTATGTAAATATCCCCCTAAAACCCACTATTATATAGTTTCTAGACCAAAGTTAATATGCACATTCCGAATTAAAATCTCAAGTTATACCCCTTTGGTCTAAAACTAACATTAATCTAATATCCCCCCCCTATGGTTATAGACCCCTCCAAAAGTCTAAAACTATATAATAAAACTAAAAATGCAAATCGACTTTATTGCATATCTTATGTAATTCTAAAGCGCTATAATATTTCCCTACCCATCACATTTTATCCTAAGTTTTAAATATATATTAAGTCTTTTATAAAGATTTAAAAAACCCCTGTGCCTTTGTAAATGTGCTTACCTCCCTGCATAAACTCAGGCCAAGGTTAAAATGTGACCCTTCCCTTTTCCCTGTTATATAAAACTCCACATTTTATATAAACTTTAACCCAAGTTAAAATATCCCCGCCTCATGCGCATTCCTCCTATTCCAATAAACCCACCATATATCGCTTATATACAACCTATTTGAATATAAAACTTTGGTCATAATGCATACCATACAAAAGTTTTATATCATTATTTATTGCCCAACGCATATCATTTGAATCCTGGTCCCACATGCCGTTCAACCGCAACTTCCAATCACATCTCAACCGTTTGTTCCCTTCCAAATGATCTAACGGCAGAGGATAAGTTTTGCGTTCACAAATCAATCGCCCACTCGCAGCCCAAATGAACGCGAAACGGGTGGTTTTACCAAGCCACCTTCATACGGGCACATTTAATGGTATCGCGCTGCTGAGGAACCACCAATTATAGAGACCGACAACGTAAAACAGGAGCCGGTTTTCATCTAAGAATCAAAAATTCCCGTCGATGATTAGACCCGCATTTAATATGTCTTGAAATGAATGATATACAAGATTAAACCTTTGGATATGTTATTTTACATATTTATTTGCTTCCTGACTATTAAAGGAATTCCACCTAGCCCTGTTTAGCTTCCCAAACTTTGTTTTAAACCTCTGTTTGTTGATTTCATGCCTTAAAATTTAGTTTTCGCAGCAAATACCCTATTTGAAGACCAGAAAGGCTTTCTCAGCTCCAACAAATTGAAATAAAGCTCAAATTCGACCACAGAAGCATCTGAAAACCCTTCCGACCATCAAAATACCTACAGTTAAGGTATTTTTCGTCAAATATAACCTGCAAATTCATAGTTTAAGTCTTTAGCTGAACAAATTAAGCTTCTAATAAAGAATTTGACCATAGAAATTCGCCCTAAAATGCTCAAAATCTGGGCAAACTCTGTCAAAATTTCCCTAGAAGCCGTTATTGTCTCAAAAGCCTCTTTTTAAAGCCGAATCCTCAGTTTTTAATTCCTATAAATCACTTCCACGGCATGAAAATCTTTTTGAATCAACAGATTACCTAAAAATCCCTTTTTTCAGTCCTATCCATTCAGAAAACCTGTGTTTTCTGTCTTAAACTATTCCTCTGATCCCAGATTCCTAAATTGTCAAATATTTTCTTAAATTTCCTCTATTTCTACACATTCAACTACTACAAACAGTATAATCTTGCTTTAGTTATCTAAAAATGACCAAGAAACAGAGCACACCTCAGGCTGGAGGATCTAAATATGTTAAAACTGGAGGATCCAAACCTCCCAAAACTGATGCAGTAAAAGTTCCAAAGTCCACTCTTGTTATTTCTTCTAAGGCCACTGTCACTGTAATTCCTCTTCAACCTCCAGTATCCAATGAAGAAATTACCCCTCTAGTTGACTTGGATTATAAAATTGTAGATCCTCTAGTAAAATTCAATCTATTAGAAGTACATAATTGGTGTCATGAGAAGTTTTGAGACAAAGAAGAAATGCCTCTCTGGGATACAAACTTGCCTAAATATATTGTCCTAGTGACACATCCTGGTAAGGACTTGATAAGACTATGCCAAAAGTATTATGTCTCGGATCAAAGTTCCATTGTAAATAGTGATAGGGAAATCCTCTTTTCTATTACTATTGAGTCAATTAATGAAATGTTGCAATTACAATTTGACCCTAGGGCAGTCCCATTATCCATTGAAGCCCTGACTCAATTATATTTAGGGATAGATTTCCCTAAAAGATTCATGATTTTCTAGAACTTCATGCCTAGCCATGTGGAGATCCCAAAGTTGAATCCTCCATATTCCACTTCCAAGTTCCCAGAGGGTTCTAGACATGTTATTTCAATGTTATCCTTCATCTTAGGATACTTTACTGATGAATTTACTGATGAGTCTATCCTTGGATTCTTATCTACCTTGTCTCCTGGTCAACCTCCTGCTGTCATCTTTGATTTTGCCAGATTTATTGCTGATTCCATACACCATCAGTTGACAAAGCTACCCACTGGAGGGGTGTTTAGGTATTCTTCCTATTTATTCCATTTGTTCCTATTTTCACAAGCAAATCACTTCCCTATAACATTGCAGAAAATGAATGTAGAGGGCTAGCCTCTATCAGTTGTATTTTGGACATCATTGTTGAGGAAGGAAGGAAATGAATACAGTTATACAGATTTCACAGATTTATTTATCAGACCAACTATGAGTTTGCTAAAAAAATCAGAACAACCAAGAGTAAGTGAGGAGATGAAAAGAATATTACAACTGTCAGAAGAATGTAAAACGGGAGATTGGTACTTATATGAGAAGCACATTGAGTTAAGAATCTTTGGATCCAATTTGCTTCCATATAAGTTACCTAAATTTTTGACTATTAGAGTCTTTTCTCTGGAGTATTTGAGACATGTATTGAATGTTGATGCTATCCATTTTATGGCATCCAAAAAGAAGACACAGTTTAAGCTAAAAAATCAGATTGTCCCATTCATAGTAAATAACAGGGATGCTGAGAAAGAGATACAAAACAGATTGTCAGAATTGAAATTCCAAGTGATTTTTCCTTGGAATTATGACCCCCAAGGTCTTTTGAACAATATAAGGATTAAAAATAAACTGCCTACTTTTATACATGAGTCAAAGCCAGATATTGAGAAGTTTTCTAATCAAATAGAATGGGTGGAAAACACATTGGTAGACCCTACTACTAATACAGAGATAGTAAAAAAAGTATACAATTCACAGGCTATGATAGTTACCAAGCATTCAGAAGTTTCAAACAAAAGATCAAGGTATTATGAAGGTTATTCAACTCAAACTATTACTGAGAATAAGTTTAAATTAATTTACAACAAAAGAGCCAAAATTACTACTTCTGAAAAGGAAAAGGCCATTGAAATAGATGATACCAATGATCAGGAAATAAATAAAGACCAGCCAGCAAATCAGGAAGCCACAATAATAATAAATGAGACATTAACAGAAATTGAAAAAGAACATGCAGCCTCCAAAGGAAAATAGACCCAAGTGATTGAAAAACAGGTGAATATGGAAACTTCTTCTTCTCAAACAGATGAAGAGAAGGATTTGTATATCAAGGAAAGATACAAATAGATTAAACAAAGGAATGAGGAGATTAAAAGTGAGATTTATTCTCAATTCCTCAAGCAGAAGCCAGGAAATCAGAATAGATTTCTTTCAGTGTTTGATTATTCTTCAAATAAAATGATCATGTCCTATTTACAGCCTACTACTTCAACTCCTAAAACAGTGGCTGATTACAAGAAGAAGGAATTTGAAGTAAATATTGAAAATGTACATGAGTTAGATCAGATAGAGTTCCACAAGCATAGCTCAGAGATGCTATATTCCACTGTGGTAACAAAAGCCATGAGTGTCACCACTTTGCAAAATACTATTATCAACTTGCAAGATCAGATGAAGCTTGATAAAGGCTCCTTATATGCAAAAGATCTTAGAATCAAAGCATTGGAAGATTTGATTCTACAAATAGGAGTGGACCCATCTAATGTAAAAGCTGTAGAAGTATTAATCAAAAAGAAAAATGATGACATTGTTGCTTTGAGGAACAATTAAAACTTCCACAAATTGAGCACCCACAGAGCAAAGAAATACTTCAGGAACATAAAGAGAAAGAAGATATGATGTAGTTAATTGTAAAGCTTATTGCCCAAATCAAGGAAATGGAAAGCCAATTAGATATACTGATGAAAGAAAAGGAAACTATGAAGGAAACAGATACTTCCACCATTCCCACAGTTATTCCTATTGTTACAGCTATTTTTCCTTCTACATTGGGAGAGAAGTTAGCACCCAAAGAGCCACTGGCAACTGCAGTGTCGGTGCAATTAGCTACCACTTCCAAGACTGAATCTTCAACATCACAGGTGAAACATACAAATGATTTAGGGAAAATTGTAAAGGCAATGGAATAAATGACATTGAAAACCAATGAAATCAGCAGTTTGAAGAAGAAGATTCAGATTATGGAGGCATCCAATAAAACAACATTGATTAATGCTAATAATTATGAACAAAAAGCCAAAAGGCTTGAAGAACAAGTCAAGAATCTTCAAAAGGACTTGAGTTTTACCACACAAATTTCTTGCATAAGAAATCATCTATGGAACAACATCATTGAGGCCATACATCTTCAATAGCCATCGATTCAGATAATATATGAACAAAGGGACCTCCTTTTGGCAGCTCAAAATGAAATACAAAAGACTACAGAAGAATTAGCAGATAGACCAGCATAGGAACAGAGGCTAATTACCTTCTTAAACATTAAACATAGGACTGAGCTAGAGGAATTGAAGATTCAGGACAGGACAGAAGCTATATTGCAAATAAAAAAGGTATTGACAAAGAAAACTTTGATGAGTAACTTGAAAGAGAAATGTGATGCTATGAAATTTTCCATTACCAAGTTTTTAGCAAAGTATACTATGCTCAGACAAGCAAGCATTCTAGACATACATGTATTCAATGACAAATTAATGGACCGAAAATAATATGATAAGAAGATCAAAGATCATGCCAAAGAATAGATTAGTAAGCAATTACCACAGGGATCGCCAACAGGGAAGGTGGTTCTCAAATACATTGAAGATTTATTCTTCCTTCAAAATGAAATCAAACGCTTATTTGTGATTAAACCAAATTTTTCTAAGTACACTGAAGCATATGAGAATTACAGAATATTGAAAGGTATAAATATTTCAAATTATGAACAATGACAGACCTTCGCGGATTTATTATAGCAACAAAGAAAATAGTAGAAGACAGTGCAAATAAAGAAATCAGTTTGAAAAGAAAAGAAATAACACAGTACTTGATTTTGAATTTTACTACTAAGAAATCTCTTTTTACAGCAGTTGAGTGTGTAAAATCCAGATTGTGTCTTTTAATCCAGATTACTACTTCAGTTGCAACTCAAATCCAGATTGTGTCTTTTAATTGGTCATCGATAGATTCAGGTGGAATGCTGTTCTGTTCTCAGAACACATGATTGGCTCTTCCGTTGTTGTTTATTAATAATAGTTAAACCATTCCTTATTTGGGGTCGATTTGTTTTCCCCACCTGTAATGGTATTTATTGCAGTGTAGATCATTTCGTGAGAGAGTGCTGAAAAACAGTGGGAGAGGTATGAAGGAAAAATTCATTGTACAGTTTTGACAAAGATTTAATGAAAAGATACAGCTCTGACTCCTGAGATTCTTGTGGTGTGAATTTAGCATTTGTCTTTTCTTTTGTTTCATATGTAGCCTGTGATGTTTGACATTTCATTTCATAATCATTTCCAATTTGAATTTTTCTGAGTGAGAAGGGTAGAATTCAACTTACTGCTCTGCCCTGGAGAAGCGTTCATGTTTATGTGTTTCTTCCTTTGTCTGAAAAGGATTCATATGTTAATGCCCTTTTCAGCTTTCTTAACATTCATTCCATTCCATATAATTTCAAAATTGAATGCTAAATTTATTGCCTGTCTTGCCTCCTGAGATAATCTATGTCTCGGATTTAATCTCTTTGCTCATGCTGTTCTTGGTCCCACGCTACCCAGAAAACCTAGTCATTTATCAAAATACCCTTCCTATCTATTTACTAGCCTAAGATCAGTATCCATCATAAGTCATCTCGCACCCTATTGCTCATTTTATCGAGATTGACTGGAGAGAGCCCTCTCCTGTCCTCGTAGGGCTAGCTACGAGGCTGAGCTTGGTTTGATGTTGCCTCGAGTTTTGCCTTCTTTAGCCTGAGGTAGATTCGAGCGCTAACATAGTGGCGACCATACTAGGGAAGATGGTTTGCTGTTGATGTGACATTCGACTTGTATATTGTCTTGCCCCAGTACATGAAATCAAGTTGCAGATCTGTTGCTGATGGTGGACATCAGTCAGACACATATGAAGGCTGAAAAATTCACCTAGTGACTCCAACTCGATCCAGAGATTCCAGTGCTCGCTGATCCACTCATGCAATGGTAGGGTATGTGGTAAACCCTGCCCTGTGTGAAGCTATAAAAGAAGTTAGAAATCAATTAGTGGATTTTGAAATTAATGAAGAATTTTTCAGTGTCTTGCTTCAATGTTTGAAATCTCTGAAGTTTCCTCTTGAAACTAAAACTAGTTTCTGTGAGTTAGTTGTTGAAAGAATTGAGAAGGAGATTCAATATTTAAATGATCAGATCCAATCATATGAATTCCGAGATCCCAAAAAGTTCTTGGAAACTCTCCCTCCTTCAAAACAAGAAACAATAGAACTACCTGTGGATGTTTGCATTGACAGTGTGCAGCTGGAAGTATGTATTGCGGAGTTGGGGAAGCAAACAGAGTCTGGCTTTTGCGATCCTATTGCAACATACATGGAAATTTTTTTCAGTTTGACTGATAGATCAAGCTGTATACTACATAACCAGTCTCATTATGTGCATGTAGGGCTGCCAGCAATTGCATCTGTGATCTGGTTGAAGCACTCTCAAGCAGCATTCTTCTCAGATTTACTTGAATGGTTGACCTGGCATTACAGCATTACTTGATCCATGGACTCTGCAGCAAAGTAGGGTAGATAAATAAGCAGCCAAAGGGTAGCATCTTGTTCCAGTTTCATTGCAGCATTGGTTTGAAGTTTGTTAAGTCAGTTTTTCAGTTATTTCAGTCTTGAGATCGAATCAGTTTGAGTTCAGTTTCAGTTTAAAAATTGAGTCAAGAGTCGTGTCGATTTGTCAAATAATGAAATCCATAGCCCAATCGATGGAGGCAATGTCTGCTCTCCCAAATATCTGCAGTTCTTGGCACCTCTAAGAAGCGGCAGCTACCATCTCCATTGGAGCCAATGTTAGACTCGGTCCTGTCAGTCCCTTGTCAGAATCAAATTCTCCAAAGTTCATTTCTCGTCATTTGCAGTCATTGGTGTTACTGTGGTCCAGAAAAGAGTCATTTCAGAGTCAAGGTTTTATAGTTGGTCTTCAAACATGTCGAATGATGCCTACAGGCTAGAAGAAGGTTCAGTGAGTTTCTATTTCAAGATGGTTATCAATGCGATATTGATTCTTCTTCAAAACCCTATTTTGAAGAAGAAATCGTTAAAATGTGTTTTCAAATATGTAATTATTGAAGTTTTTCAGTCTTGAAAAGTTCAGAGGTAGCCTTGGTTATCCTTTGCTAGGATATGCCACCAACCCTACAAAAGAATGACAAGAGTTATCAGTCCAAATTTAGAAAATCAGCGAAAAGACAAAGGCAGTGTTTAAAAGCAAAAAATGGCATAAAATTAGTGGTATACACATTGCTAGGGCAGAATATCATAAAGGCAATGCCAGCAGTCAATTCGCACCACTTGAGCTCAAGTCTTCAGCAGGACAGGTCCTCTTTTCTACATTCAGTCAAATGTAATCGAATAATATTGGATGAGGCACATTTTATCAAGGATAGAAGCTGCAGCTGTTGTATTGGAGATCCAGGAGTTTGTATTGCAGCCATATCGTGCCTATTATTACAGTCCTTGCATATTTCCAGTTGCTCTTATGTTAGTAATGAAACGCTTAGAGAAATTGCAGTTGCTTGTACAGATCTCCGTTTTCTGGATGCATCCTACTGCTCAAATATTTCTCTGGAGGCCGTGAGAATGCCAAGGCTTGTTGATCTGAGGCTCCATAATTGCGAGGGAATCGATGCCACATCAATGGTTTCTTTATCTGAGTGTTTTTTTCTTGAGGTACTTCAACTTGACTTCTGCTGCTAACTTCTGTCACACTGGATCTTCCAAGGCTTCGGCACATAAGTCTTGTCAATTGCCGCAAGATTGTTGAATTGAACTTATCTAGTCCAGCTCTGGTATCTATAAATGTCACAAGTTGTCCAATTCTTAATCGAATTGCTATTATATCAACTGCACCTGAGAAATTGGTTCTCCAGAAAGCAGCAGAGTTTGACAACAATAATGTTACAGTGGCATGGTAATTTGTGTTTCCCTACAATTTTTAATCAACTATAGGATGATTATTTGTGCCCACGCTCTCTTCGATCAAGCCATTTTGTCTTTCTTCGATCGATCATACAATCTCCCCATACAATCTATCTCCTTCACGGTGGAGTTTCACAGTCCGCAACCACGCAGATGCATCATTTGAAAGCGCGGATCTTAGCCCTCGAGGAGCCGAGATGTCCGAGTATCCTTCCATTTTATTCTGCCCTTAAAGGAAAATTCAGCTTGGACCACGACGCATAGAAGGCCAGCGCGGCGCATAGAAGTCCAGCACGGCGCAAGAGCCAAAGGCCAAAATTCATCAATTTTGGGGAGCTATGCTGAAAGTTCTCAAAACAATGATGATGACATCAATATAGTAATGGGGATAGATGAAGAAAACACTATTTTCCTCACTCAGGAGGATCAAGAACTCTTTGAGCTTCAATAAATCAAAGTAGAATCTAGTGAATCCTTTGATTTCAAACAAGGTTATGATTTCACCATTAACGAAATTCATAGTCAGTATAACCTTAGAAATAGAAAAAACACTAAGCCTTCTACAAAAAATACTTCTCAAAATCAAACCAAAAATAATGTAGAAGCACCAAAAACCAAAATTTTTCAAATTCTCCCAAGGGAAAACAAGCAAAATTCTAATCCTCCTAGTGCTAAAAAAGGGCCAAGTCCAAATTTTTTTGACATCACTAAAGAAGTGGCCCAATCCTCCAATAATGCTCAAAAATCTAACACTACCAAAGTCCCTAATTCAGCAAAAGCAACAATTTCTGATCCTAAGAAGAATCCTGCTGATTCTAAGTCATCAAATCCCAAGACTCTTAACAGTAAACCTTCTGCTGAAAGTTCAAAGTCTGAAAAAACTCTTGCTTCCCCTGAATATGTCCTTGAAAAGAGAAATAAAGACAACAAGAGTCAAGGAACTCAAACAAAAAACAAAAGGACAACTCAAGATAAGAGTACATCTGCTGAAATACCTGAAAAACCCACCCAGATAACTGTCACAAAAGATGAACTAATTCAGATTAGTAAATCTCAACCAACATTTAATATTCAAACTGAAATAGAAAAGTTAAAGATACCAATTCCTTTGATTGAATTGGTAAAGAATGATGTGTATAAATCAACAAATTACTGAAACTTTGAATATGAATGTTGGTGAAGATTCTATTAATCTAAATAAAGATCAGCCTGAATTAATTTTTGGTCCTGATGTTAATGGTAAAAATTCAGATGGATCAGTTCCTCCCTTCTATATAAGTCTTACTATTCACGATCAAATTCTACATAATGCAATGTTAGATTCAGGAGCTTCCCACAACTTAATGCCAAAAGCTATTATGGAGACTCTGAATTTTGAAATAACAAGGCCTTATAAAGATTTATTCTCTTTTGATTCAAGCAAGGTCAAATGCATAGGATTGATAAAAGACTTATGTGTCAACTTGGTTCAATATCCCGGTAAAAGTATGGTCATGGATATTGTAGTAGCTAATATCCCACCAAAGTATGGTATGATTCTTTCTTGCTCATGGGGAGCTAAGTTGTAGGGATCTCTACAATTAGACATGAGCTATTCCACCATAACAGTGTTTGGACAACCCAAGAAACTTTACAGAGAAAATCTAATGAAATACATGGTTAGCAGTGCTAAGAGATCATTCAATTACCCAATTTACTCAACACCAACTGATCTTGACTCTTTAATTTTATGTAACTATGATATTAATGAGATCCAAACTGAATTAAATGAAACAAAGCCTAAACCAAACAATGATAATATTTTCCATCAAGCCCTTTGGCATTTAGACTTTGATGGTTCAGTCAATAAGTTAGGAGCAGGAGCTGGAGTGTGGATCACAAACATTGAAACCAGTCATTCGGAAGGACATGCCTTTAGACTCAACTTTAAATGCACCAACAACATGGCAAAGTATGAGGCACTTATCTTAGGCCTTCAAATCATCAGAAATTTAGGAGGTCAAAGAATTTTGATTATGGGAGATTTAGAGTTAATCATTAAACAGGTAAATGGAGATTATTCTGTTCATAATCCTAGATTAGCCAGATATAGAGATGCAGTAATTGATTTATGTGATGATTTACTAGAATGTAAGTTTGCTACTATTCCATGAAAACAAAATTTGCAAGCACATTGCCTAGCAACTTTTGCTAGTACATGTAACTTACCTTTTCAACCAACACATAGATATACTACTGAAGTTAAATATAGGCCCATTTTCCCCGATAATGTGAAATACTGACAGATTTTCTCTGAAGATGAACAAATTTACCATTTCTTGAATAGTGAGGATGAATTTCAAAATTGTATGATAGACACTGATGATAATTTAGATTCTGAATGTAACATAGATTTATATGTTAATTGTAAAATAAATAACATAGATGCACATAAACTTACCAAACCCACTGTATTTACTCAATTTGACATAGATAACTTGGAGAAGGTAGATATAGAGGAAGTAATTGAAGATGAAATTGAAATGCTAGATTTAAAATATAATATTTTACCTAAGGGATTAACACCTTTGGAGGATTTGTTTGATTCCAATGATGTGCCCAAAAAGCCTAAAATGGAACCAATCGAGTCTGACATAGAAGAATGTAATATTGGGACAGACACAAAACCAAAAATGATTAAATTATCAAAAAATTTACCCCCTCAAGAAAAAGAAAAATATATTGAACTTTTAAAGGAATACCAAGATGTTTTTGCATGGAGTTACAAATATTTAAAAGCATATGACACCAACATCATTCAACATAAGATTCCTATAAAAGATAATCAGAAACCATTTAGACAAAAATTGAGAAGGATTAATCCTGTCCTATTACCATTGATTGCAAAAGAAGTTAAACGCATGTATGATGCCCAAATCATTGCACCAATTAGATATTTTGGCTGGGTTTCTAACTTGGCACCTACGAGAAAGAAAACTGGTGAGATCAGATTATGTGTAGATTTCAAAAATCTCAATAAAGTATCATTGAAAGACAATTACCCTTTACCCAAGATGGATCATATTTTACAGAGGGTAGTTGGATCTTCCAGGATTTATTTATTAGATGGTTTCTCAGGATATAACCAGATACTTGTTCAACAAGAAGATCAACCTAAAACAACTTTTACCACTCCTTGGGGCACTTTCATGTATGTGAAAATGCCTTTTGGTTTGATGAATGCTGGAGCTACTTTTCAGAGGGCTATGGACATAGCCTTTGCTAAAGAAATACATGAATTTTTGGTTATTTATCTAGATGATATTATTATTTTTTTCTAAGTCAGATAATGAACATTAGGATCATTTGAGACAAGTTTTCATTAAGTGTAGAAAATATGGTATATCATTAAATCCTAAGAAAACTCTTTTTGGACTAGAAGAAGGAAAACTACTTGGACACATAATTTCAAAATAAGGTATTAGGATAGATCCAGCAAGGATAGAAGCCATATTGCAAATTAAACCACCTAGAAACATTAAGGAGTTACAAGCATTTTTAGGTAAAATTAACTTTTTAAGGAGATTTATTTATAATCTAGTAGAAATCATCAAAGAATTGAACAACATGTTAAAAAAGGACTCTATTTTAAAATGGACAGTTGAAGAGAAACAGTCATTCGAATCCATTAAACATGCTTTAACAAAAATACCAGTCCTAATCAGCCTAGACTTCAAGAAATATTTCATAATATTTTCATTTTCCTCAGAACATACCATAGCTGCAGTTCTACTGCAGAAAAATGACCAAGGTTTTGAACAGCCCATAGCATTTTTTAGTAAAACCCTTAGAGATGCACCTTTGAGATACAACATCATGGAGAAATAAGCTTTAGCCTTGGTTAAAGCCATAAAATATTTCAGAGTGTACATTATTTACCCCCACATTATTTTTTATGTCCCCAATATTGTAGTCAAAGATATTCTTACACAGGATGGGTCAGATGGAAGAAGAGGAAAGTGGATTGCCACTATCCTTAAGTATGACATAGAGATTAAACGAACCAAGCTCATAAAAGGACAAGGTTAATGGCTGAATCTAATTGTAATGCTTTAGATATAAAACTTATTGCCCAGGTTGATGACCAGGAAGAGATGGCGACTCCATCGATCAGTGAAGCCTTTCTAGACTCACCATGGTACTCAGATATTATCTTCGTACTTACAAATTTACAAGCTCCTCCTGGATTAACTAGAACTAAAGCTAGATTAATAATGAAAGCAATGAGATACTTAAAAGCTCCTCCTGGAATTTTACTTAATTGTTTATTGAAATCAGAAGCTGACAAAATTATTGGAGAATTTCATGCAGGTGATAGTGGAGGACACTTATACTGGAAAAGTACAACAGATAAGATTCTTAGAGCTGGTTTCTACTGGCCTACCTTATTTGCTGATGTGTAAAAATTTGTTACTTCATGTCACAAATGTCAGATTTTTGAAGGAAAAAGGAAGTTGTTACCTTTGCCACTCAAACCAATTTCTACTGAGATGCCTTTTCAACAATGGGGTTTAGAATTCATTGGAGAAATTCACCCTCCATCCTCTGGCCAACACAAATGGATATTGACTGCCACATATTTTTTCACCAAGTGGATTGAGGCCATCCCAACTAGACAAGCCACTGACTCAGTCATTATATCTTTCCTAGAAAACAATATTTTATCTAGATTTGGGTGCCCACAAAAAATTATTACTGATAATGCAACTGCATTTAAATATAAGAAAATGATTGCGTTTGTCACAAGTATCATATTACCCTAGGCCACTCTACTGCTTATTACCCTCAAGGTAATGGCCTAGCTGAATCTTCCAATAAAATCCTTGTGAGTATCATCAAAAAACTACTTGAAGAAAATAAGAAGACTTGGAATAAAAAATTAGTCTATGCCTTATGGGTAGATGGACTTACTACCAAGAAGTCAATTGGAACATCTCCTTACCAGATTTTATATGGGATGGATGTAGTTTTCCCATCATCCTTAGGTGTTATAGTTATGAAAATTATCCAAGAATCAGAAGTAGAACTCAATGATATACAGAGAAGGATAAATCGGACTATTCATCTGCAGCAGACTAGGGAAGAAGTATATGGAAAATCTCAAGTCATTCAAGATAAAGTAAAGAAAATCTTTGATGAAATAACTAAATAAGATGACTTTGCCATAGGAGATTAAGTGTTAAAATGGGACTCCAAGAGAGAAGAAAAAGGAAAACATGGAAAGTTTGACTTTCTATGGAAAGGGCCTTATGTAATTTATGGGCACAGAGGTAACAATGCATTTTTTATCAGAAATTTGGATGGAACTGACATCTCAGAAGGACCAGTGAATGGTAGAATGCTCAAAAACTACTATTCCTCCGAGTTAACTAATAGTTAATCCTAATTTCCCTTTGTATCATTGTAAATATCCATTGCAAGTGTGTAGATTGGATTGGATGTTTTCTTTCCAAAGTTGAAGCCTGGAGTGAAGGCCCTAAGATTTGAAGAGTAAAATATCATAAGTATGAGTTTTTGCAGAAGTCAGAAGACAGTTACAGGATCATCATGGTCAAAATTAGAAGGCTACTGATCTCAGAGTTCTTGAAATTTCACAAGGAAATTCCATCCCCGTGTGAATCCGCTGTTAGGGTCCTATAAATATAGGATTCATAATCTGGAATTGACTTATGATATTCTTGTAAAAATATGTACATACCTTGCTTTTTACAAGTTGTTTTCCCATATTTTGTAAAAAATAAAAAATAGAAAATCAAAAAGAGGGTAAAAGTCCTAAAAGAAAGATCAAGGGACTTAGAAAAAATAATATTCCCCAAAAGAAAAAATAAATAAAATATGAAAGTGTGAAAATTCAAATGCCACTACTTTTTACTGATGATTATGGCAGAGTGTCAATAAATGCCATAATCCATGATGAGTTGAACTACTTAATCTTGACTTGTTATGTTTCAATTTTATTGTTGTAGAATAGTGAATAAAAATTAGTCAGACAGTTTAATCCTGACTAATTAGTAGATAGGTAGAGAATAAAAAGGAGCTCATCAGTTTAATCTGAGCCATCGGATGATATAAGGTAGATTTATATAGTTTTAATTGCTTTCAAAAGAATAAAATGTTCAAGGTTGCTAGCTCAAATGCACCTGAAAAATGGAAGTAAAAATGTTAGATTAAAGTTGGGTAGGTAGAAAGAGGTGGGAAAAGCATGTAAATACTTATCACCAGGCAAAAATAACTAATTTCCCCTCCCCCATAGTTATTCTGCATTCTAGACTTTCAGTCAAAGAGGCTCAGAGGATTTCTCTGACTTCTGCTAGGACCGGACCTAAGGCTTAGTGACTGTTAGTTGAAAGTGTTGAATTCCTATAATAATCCCCAAATTATCATCATTTACCCCACATTCATCCATTACACTTAAATTTCATAAGTAAAGACATTTTACTTAATGAAAAATAAAATTCCCTTTTGACTAATTTCCTTCATTCATAAAAACATAAAAACCCTCCAAAAAGTATTATATTCTAAGTTAAAGTGATTAAATTATAAATGGTTAAAGCTTTTTGCTTGTTATATTATCACTTTGCTTAAGTTGTGTAATTACATTTTGGTGTTTTCATTGTCCCTTTTTCATATTAACTTTTAATTTATCTATTAAATCCCTATAAAAAAGCCCTTGTCTTATTAATATAATTCCTTTATGTAAATATCCCCCTAAAACCCACTATTATATAGTTTTTAGACTAAAGTTAATATGCACATGCCGAATTAAAATCCCAAGTTATACCCCTTTGGTCTAAAACTAACATTAATCTAATATCCCTCCCTATGGTTATAGACCCCTCTAAAAGTCTAAAACTATATAATAAAACTAAAAATGCAAATCGGCTTTATTGCATATCTTATGTAATTCTAAAGTGCTATAATATTTCCCTACCCATCACATTTTATCCTAAGTTTTAAAGATATATTAAGTCTTTTATAAGGATTTAAAAAACCTCCGTGCCTTTGTAAATGCGCTTACCTCCCTGCATAAACTCAGGCCAAGGTTAAAATGTGACCCTTCCCTTTTCCCTGTTATATAAAACTCCACATTTTATACAAACTTTAACCAAAGTTAAAATAGCCCCGCCTCATGCGCTTTCCTCCTATTCCAATAAACACACCATATATCGCTTATATACAACCTATTTGAATATAAAACTTTGGTCATAATGCATACCATACAAAAGTTTTATATCATTATTTAGTGCACAACGCATATCATTTGAATCCTGGTCCCACATGTCGTTTGAGCGCAACTTCCAATCACATCTCAACCATTCTCTCCCTTCCAAATGATCGAACGATGGAGGATAAGTTTCGCGTTCACAAATCAATCGCCCACCCGCAGCACAAATGAACGCGAAACGGGTGGTTTTTACTGTTCACCCTCCTACGACATGGCGCGATTTCATTGCATCGTGTTCGTTTGGAGGAAAACCACTTATAGCCTGAGACCAACGCGAAAACAACTTCCGGTTTTCACATTCAAGAATCAAAACAACTTCCTGCCGATGATTAGATCCGCATTTAATATGTCTTGAAATGAATGATATCCAAGATTAAACCTTTGGATATGTTATTTTACATATTTATTTGCTTCCTGACTATTAAAGGAACTTCGCCTAGCCCTGTTTAGCTTCCCAAACTCTGTTTTAATCCTCTATTTGTCAATTTCATGCCTTGAATTCAATTTTCGCAGCAAATACCCTATTTGAAGACCAGAAAGGTTTTCTCGACTCCAACAAATTGAAATAAAGCTTAAATTCAACCATAGAAGCATCTGAAAACCCTTCCGACCATCAAAATACCTGGAGTTAAGGTATTTTTCGTCAAATCTAACCTAAAAATTCACAGTTTAAGTCTTCAGATGAACAGATTAAGCTTCTAATAAAGAAATTGACCGTATAAATTTGCCCTAAAATGCTCAAAATCAGGGCAAACTCTGTCAAAATTTCCCCAGAAACTGTTATTGTCTCAAAAGCCTCTTTTTAAAGCCGAATCCTCGATTTTTAATTTCGATAAATCACTTCCACGGCGTGAAAATCTTTTTGAATCAACAGATTACCTAAAAATCCCTTTTTTCAGTCCTATCCATTCAGAAAACCAGAAAACCTGTGTTTTCTGTCTTAAACTATTCCTCAGATCCAAAATTCCTAAATTGTCAAAGATTTGCTTAAATTTCCTCTGTTTCTACACTTTCAACTAATGCAAATAGTATAATCTTGCTTTAGTTATCTAAAAATGACCAAGAAACAGAGCACACCTAAGGCCGGAGGATCTAAATCTGTTAAAACTGGAGGATCCAAACCTCCCCAAACTGATGCAGTAAAAGTTCCAAAGTCCACTCTTGTTATTTCTGATAAGGCCACTGTCACTGTAAATCCTCTTCAACCTCCAATATCCAATGAAGAAATTACCCCTCTAGTTGACTTGGATTATAAAATTGTAGATCCTCTAGTAGAATTCAATCTATTACAAGTACATAATTGGTGTCATGAGAAGTTTTTAGACAAAGAAGAAATGCCTCTCTGGGATACAAACTTGCCTAAATATATTGTCCCATTGACACAACCTGGTCAGGACTTGATAAGACTATGCCAAAAGTATTATGTCCCAGATCAAAGATCCATTGTAAATAGTGACAGAGAAATCCTCTTTTCTATTACTGATGAGTCGATTAATGAAATGTTGCAATTACAATTTGACCCTAGGGTAGTCCCATTATCCATTTAAGCCTTGACTTAATTATATTTAGGGATAGATTTCCCTAAAATATTCTTTTCCAGAACTTCATGCCCAGCCATGTGGAGATCCCAAAGTTGAATCCTCCATATTCCACTTCCAAGTTCCCAGTGGGTTCTAGACATGTTATTTCAATGTTATCCTTCATCTTAGGATACTTTACTGATGAATTTACTGATGAGTCTATCCTTGGATTATTATCCACCTTGTCTCCTAGTCAGCCTCCTTGCGGTCTTTGATTTTTCCAGATTTATTGCTGATTCCATACACCATCAGTTGACAAAGCTACCCACTGAAGGGGTGTTTAGGTATTCTTCCTATTTATTCCATTTGTTCCTATTTTCACAAGTAGATCACTTCCCTATAACATTGCAGAAAATGAATGTAGAGGGCCAGCCTCTATCAGTTGTATTTTGGACATCATTGTTGAGAAAGGAAGGAAATGAATACAGTTATACAGATTTCACAGATTTATATATCAGACCAACTATGAGTTTGCTACAAAAATCAGAACAACCAAGAGCAAGTGAGGAGATGAAAAGAATATTACAACTTTCAGAAGAATGTAAAACGGGAGATTGGTACTTATATGAGAAGCACACTGAGTTAAGAATCTTTGGATCCAATTTGCTTCCATATAAGTTACATAAATTTTTGACTATTAGAGTCTTTGCTCTGGAGTATTTGACACAGGTATTGAATGTTGATGCTATCCATTTTATGGCATCAAAAAAGAAGACACAGTTTCAGCTAAAAAATTAGATTGGCCCATTCATACTAAATAATAGGGATGCTGAGAAAGAGATACAAAACAGATTGTCATAATTGAAATTCCAAGTGAGTTTTCCTTGGAATTATGACCCCCAAGGTATTTTGAACAGTATAAGGATTAAAAATAATTTTTCTACTTTTATATATGAGTCAAAGCCAGATATTGAGAAGTTTTTCGATCAAATAGAATGGGTGGAAAACACATTGGTAGACCCTGCTGCTAATACAGAGATAGTAAAAAAATCAAACAATTCACAGGCTACGATAATTACCAAGCAGTCATAAGTTTCAAACAAAATATCAAGGGATGATGAAGGTTATTCAACTCAAACTATTACTGAGAATAATTTTAAATTAAATTACAACAAAAGAGCCAAAATTACTACTGCTGAAAAGGAAAACGCCATTGAAATAGATGACACCAATGATCAGGAAATAAATAAAGACCAGTCAGCAAATCAGGAAGCCATAGTAATAATAAATGAGACATTAACAGAAATTGAAAAAGAAAAGGTAGCCTCCAAAGGAAAAGAGACCCAAGTGATTGAAAAACAGGTGAATATGGAAACTTCTTCCTCTCAAACTGCTGAAGAGAGGGATTTGGATATCAAGGACAGATACAAACAAATTAAACAAAGGAATGAGGAGATTAAAAGTGAGATTTATTCTCAATTCCTCAAGTAGAAGCCAGGAAATCAGAAAATATTTCTTTCATCATTTGATTATTCTTCAAATAAAATGATCATGTCATATTTACAGCCTACTACTTCAACTCCTAAAACAGTGGTTGATTACAAGAAGAAGGAATTTAAAGTAAATATTGAAAAGGTACATGATTTGGATCAGATAGAGTTCCACAGGCATAGCTCAGAGATGTAGAAATTTGCTGAATAATGAATATTTATCCACCGAGATTATCCTGATCACATAATAATTCGAATTCATATGCAACACATAATCTCTTCTACAATCAATCATCAATTTGCGGAAATGAAAACAGTCGCATGCGCACATAAACACAATATGTAATGGGGAAAGCTTATAGCTGAAAACCCCTCAGCTATTCTATATATTATATGGAGAGAAGATGTAACATTACATAGCACAATACTCCTCACAAGTACTCAGTACTATCTCATTAAGTTACACACAAACTAGCTTGGTTTTGAACAAGTCACAAGTTCAAAACTCATCCACTAATTGCCTGCCTCTATTGTGCAATCAAGGTTGGTCTAATGAGAGATCCAAGGTTTGAATCTCCTTGGCTTGACAGCGCAATCCTCATGGGAAATTCCTCCAAGTGTGGTGCAAATCTCATGCACAACTAATGTCACAACTGATAGCTATCTCAACCCTTTCATCTACCTCTTCCACTGGTCTCCACTGAACTGTCCATGCACCGTAGTGAACTGATGTGTTCTTGAGTTGAATAATGAGTTAATAATTAGTGAATTAAATAATATTTAATTCACTCCACTCATTACTAGTTGATTAGCTATTTAAACTAATCACAACTAGTTCAACTAAGTTAAACCGAACACAACTCCACCAACTGTCCCATCAACTCCACCAAACTTCTGCCACTGAAGTCCTAACTGAAGTCAACCATGCATGAGCTCACTAAACCCCTAGGAATAGCGTAATTCCTCTGTCAGATGCATGAGCCACTTCTGTAGCTCGAACTGAAGTGCTCCAAGAGAGTAAACTGAAGTTTAGAGTCCAAATATTATTAAGGGTAAATAATATTTGACTTTTCTATTTTTAGCTAGGCAGTCTAAAAATAGACTTCGACCTAAATGTCTAAAAATAGAGGTCCATCTATTTTTACCAACATGACCAATACTCCAAGAATAGCATACTGCAACTCCCAGACCATGCTCCATATGTCTAAAAATAGACATAGTCTAAAAATAGACTTTGTGCCAAAAATAGCCCGCGGACCCACTTAGTGAAGGCGACTTCATTTCACTAAGCTCCATCATCTTGTTGCATTTTCAACAAGAGATGCTATATCCCACTTTGGTAACAAAATCCATGAGTGTCACCAATTTGAAAAATACTATTATCAACTTGCAAGATCAGATGAAGCTTGATAAAGGCTCCTTATATGCAAAAGATATTAGAATCAGAGCATTGGAAGATTTGATTCTACAAATAGGAGTGGACCCATCTAATGTACAAGCTGCAGAAGTATTAATCAAAAAGAAAAATGATGGCATTTCTGCTTTGAGGAAACAATTAAAACTTCCTCAATGTGAGCACCCACAAAGAAAAGAAATACTTCAGGAACATAAAGAAAAAGAAGATATGATGCAGTTAATTTTAAAGCTTACTGCCCAGATCAAGGACATGGAAAGCCAATTAGATATACTGATGAAAGAAAATGAAACTGTGAAGGAAACATATACTTCCACCATTCCCACAATTATTCCTATTATTATAGTTGTTTTTCCTTCTACATTGGGAGAGAAGTTAGCACCCAAAGAGCCACTGGCAACTGCAGTGTCAGTGCAGCCAGTTACCAATTCCAATACTGAATCCTCAACATCACAGGTGCAACATACAAATGATGCAAGGAAAATTGTCAAGGCAATGGAAGAAATGACATTGAAAACCAATGAAATCAACAGTTTGAAGAAGAAGATTCAGATTATGGGGGCATCCAATAAAACAACATTGATTAATGCTAATAATTATGAACAAAAAGCCAAAAGGCTTGAAGAACAAGTCAAGAATCTTTAGAAGGATTTGAGTTTTACCACACAGATTTATTACATAAGAAATCATCTATGGACCAACATCATTGAGGCCATACATCTTCAATGGCCATCGAGTCAGATAATATATGAACAAAGGGACCTCCTTCTGGTAGATCAAAATGAAATACAAAAGACTACAGAAGAATTAGCAGACAAACCAGCACATGCACAGAGGCTAATTGCCTTCTTAAATAGTAAGAACAATACTGAGCTACAGGAATTGAAGAATCAGGACAGGATAGAAGGTATATTGCAAATCAAAAAGGTATTGACAAAGAAAACTTTGATGAGTAACTTGAAAGAGAAATGTGATGCTATGAACTTTTCCATTACCAAGTTTTTAGCAAAGTATACTATGCTCAGACAAGCAGGAATTCCAGACATACATGTATTCAATGAAAAATTAATGGACTAGAAAGAATATGATAAGAAGATAAGAGATCATGCCAAAGAACAAATTGGTAAGAAATTACCACAGGGATCTCCAACAGGGAAGGTGGTTCTCAAATACATTGAAGATTTATTCTTCCTTCAGAATGAAATCAAACACTTATTTGTGATTAAACAAAATTTTGCTAAGTACACTGAAGTAGATGAGAATTACAGAAAATTGAAAAGTATAAATATTCCAGATGCTGAACAATGGCAGACCTTCACAGATTTATTATAGTAGCAAAGCAAACAATAGAAGATAGTGCAAATGAAGAAATCAGTTTGAAAAGAAAACAAATAACACAGTACTTGATTTTGAATTTTTACTGCTAAGAAATCTATTTTTACAACAATTGAATGTCAAAGTATTAGTTTAAAGAGTATCAGCGTGAAAGGCCAAAGTCAAAGTGTATCAGAAATAAAAAGACAACTAGCTGTAATTTCCTTTTTTACAGCAGTGAAATGATAAATAAGCAGCGTGAAACAGTATCAGAGATAAAGTGTAGGGTCAAAGAGTATAAATGGAAAGAGTATCCAAGAAGTCATCTTCCAAAGGATATTTGCAAATTGCCAGCAAGCATAGACAGCTACTCAAACACACAATTTTTCTTAGATAAGATATCACTATCTTTTCTAGATAAGAGGACAACTTGCTACGTTGTTAAGAAACTGTCCCTGTTAATGTGTAAAGATATTTTTATTTCCTAGAGTTATTCCTAGATTTCTCTAGGATGTTTTGTAATAGATTTTTTGTATAAATACTTCAGTTTATGAAGTGTTTAGGGTGGAATAAAATTGCTAAGAGCATTATAGACATTTTGCTGGTACGTTTGAGGCTTACATGTGTTGATTTCAAAGCAACAGTCTAGACAATAGCCAATTGGACTTCATAATTCAGGATTCATGTGATAATTTGAAGAGTAAAATGCATCTATCTTGTCATTGTTTACTTTCTGAGTTCCATTCATCTCATATATGTTGTTCAATCTTAATGCTTAAGTAGAAGTATTACTTCCAGACTAGTTTTAGAACTCCCTGTCTTAACTACTTAATCATTTAAATGTTTTCTGCTGATTTTCGGATTTAGGAATTTTTAATTGCTCCTAGTCCCATTTGACCCCTGCCTCCTTCCTCTTTTTCCGGATCAAAGGATTCTTCATTGCCCTTTATCCCGAAGCAAGCCATCTCATCAAAACAATCTATCCAAATCTCTGAGGGTTATCTACCTTGCCCTTAATACATTAGCATCCTTTTGGCCTTGCCTTCTAGTTCTGCTTGCTAGATTTTGACTCCATAGCCCAATGGACTAGTAGATCCCTCTTTAATTTGTCTTTAAGTAATCTTATTTTCCACCAAAGATTTCGAAACCAAAACCAAATTGAACTATCATAACTAGCATAAAACGTTAAACAAAAACAAAGTTAAATCATAAAGAGAGAGCCCTCTCTAAAATTTAGGAAGGCTAGATCCTAAATTTCCAAAGTAGGTTTGTGGTTACCCCTAGTTTTCTTAAAACTGAAAATTTCAAAAGTCCACAATCTTTAGAAATTACTAGGGTGATAAAAATAGCCAAGGAGTTCATCCACCATTCTACCAATCTCATCTCCTCTATGCTCACCAAGTGCATCAAATATGAAGTGACCCTGGGAACACCTCATCAACAAGCTCATGCTCCAAAGTGACAACACTGTTGGTCTATGCAAATAGGCTCTTCCAACTCATAGATCCATTCGCTGACATGTCCAATGTCAAATACTCCTCCCAGAATGTTTCCATATCCTCCCATTGCAACATCATGCAAAATGTGAGAGCAACTCTGTCCTTGCCCTCTCTAAATCCTCCAAAGCAACAAATGTCCTTGTTGCCTCATCATAACTCCATCATACAACTGATGTAGTGAAAACAAAATGACCATATCATCATAATGCATCCACTCTCCTTGCTACCCCATGATGCAATTACTCTTCCAAGTATCCTCCTCCCTCATACCCTTAGAAGAAGGATATGCCACATGATGGCCAAACTCTCTCAAGAGTAGCCAACGCAGTCTTGCCTCTTGCTGCCCCGTATCATAGAGTTGCAAGTAACTTTCCAGCTTCTTGCTTTCTATCCACATCCACTTATCCATCGATGGATTCCTCCTATCATTCTCCATCTTGGCACTCCTCGAAAGAGGCTACCATCCTCCCATATCATATTTTTCTCCTTGCATTTCATGAGATGCTGAAATGCAACTCCTTGGAGATATCTAAGAAAAGATCTCTCCTCAATGATTATATTGAACCCATATGGGCCCAAAGGAGCTGAAGTCAAAGCCTTCTTGTTGCTACCTCTTGACAACGATCTAACCCTCCTCTAGAGTGTTTTGGCTATCTCATGTGTCAACTCCCGGATGAACATGTGGTTCTACATGAATTTTCTTGGAGCAAAGTTCACTCCATCCTCCAAGAATTCACACTCCAACCTCAAGGGTTGTGTGTAACTCATCAGTGATACATGAGGTTGAGGGTTCAAATCTCCCTTGAACCCTTCAATCTTGCACAACACAGTGCAATCCTGCTGCTCTATCTCATCAATACCATTTGATCCTGGGTCATATGCAAACAAATCTCCAACCCTTTCCATAAAAGTTTCTGAAATGTTAAGACATGGAAACTTATGCATACCTTTATGAGCTTTCGGGACATCTTCTATGGCTGCAAGAGGTCCTCTCTTCAATGTGTTGGCTGATCCAACTGGTGGTGTAGAAGGCTGCTCTCTCAAGGCCATGGCAGTGCTGGTACTTGCCTCCTCCCATGGTGGTGTGGGTCTACTCTCCTTTGATCTCCCTCCATCAAAGGTTTTGATCAGCTCTTGAGTAAACTCAGAAAAAGAAGTCACTCTTGTGTAGCTTAAGTGACTGCACCACCAAGCATTGGCTTCACCCTCCAGGTGCAGCGCTACAACTTCTAATGCCTCCCTCTCTTCCACTGGATGAAGTATGAAGAATGCCTCAAGCTTTCTTGCCCAAGATCTTGCTGTAGTTGACCCATAAAATTTAGACAATAGGAATCTATCACCTCTTATCTCTCCTTTGCTGCAAGGTCTTTTCTCTTCTCTCAGTTGAATAAACTGAGGAAAATCTAGGGTCTTTCTGAAAGCCCTAGGTTGGCACTTGTATTCTGCCAAATATCCACTCAAGATTTCATGCTCTAAGTGGTCTCCTTGCTCTCCACTCCTTCCATAATAATAGGAAGTTCATGCATCTTATTTTGCTTCTTGAAACCTTCTAGAGGTCTCACTGCAACTTTCTCCTCCTTGAAACCCTCTTGGAGTTTCAATGCATTTCCCTTATTCTTTATTCTTAGATATGAAAATGGAAGAGAGTAAGCTCATCCTCTCCATAATTTTTTTATCCTCTTCTTCTTATCTTCTGATTGGATCTGAAATCCACAGGCTGAGCCAAGATGGCAGCTCTGATACCACTATAATGTTCCAAATTGGGAACAACTACACTATTGGGAATAATCTGGGTTATTACCAATGTGGAGCTTCAGAAAACCATGAGCATGGAAATGAAGAGAATCTCATTATATTTCAAATAAAATCACACGAGCAGATGAAAGAACCTCAGCAAGAGATAGGCCTATATTCTCCTTCCCGGGTGGGGAAATGCAACAATACAGGGCATAAAACTGTTGTCTTCAGAAAATAACGTTATGCAAGTGAGAAATGGGACTTGGATCCCTTAGAAGACATGATATATGACTCACATGCAGAATTATAGGTGAAAGAAATAATCCTAGCTCGTATAAACAGATCTCCCCAAGTCTATGCAGCTGAAATAAGGCAAAACCCCATAGCCTAGCTCATGCAACAACTACTGAAGCAAGGAATGTGTTATTATAATGAGGGTTTCTGTAGAAATTAAAGAGATAAGTCTGATATAGAGTTTACATTAATCACACAACAAATAAATGGAGGTTAAATCTCTTATACAACAGAAACAAGACACCCGGCATAGGTTTCCGGCAAAATGCATGTACAAAGCAGCCCTGCAGAAAATAAAGCAGTTCACTGCAACTGATCCGAATGGAAAATGGCATCAACTCATGGTATTCATCTACCCATGTTATCCATCTGCCCATGGAATTTACCCATGGTATTGTAAATGGCATCAACCCATGGTATTCACCCACCCATGATATTTATTCACCCATGGTATTATAAGTGACCCAGGGTATGTATCCACCCATGGTATTCATCCACACATGAGATTTACCCATGGTATTGTAAGTGGTATCTACCCATGGTATTGGCCCATGGTATCCACCTATGGTATTGTATCTCAAAAAAGGCTATAAATAACAAGCCTCACTTTGTAAAAGGACAGACTTGTCTGCCACAATGTAGCTTCTACAGTTATTCTCTGTTTTAATAAAACAATTTTCTTTGTGGTTTTATTTTCTTTGTGTTCTCTCTTTTTTTCTAGCCTTCTAATTTTGCAGATCTTGTTAGATCTATTTCAACTTTTTAGATCTTGGGGGCCTCCCCTCCAAGATCCAGATCAGTGGTATCAAATTCAGGTTACGAATCCATGGGAATGAGGGTTTGAAGCATATTTCAATGTCAATTTTTGGCAGCAATCTTCAGCAAACTCCATGAATTTCTTGGGCGGCGCGTTTTCAGATCAGATCTGAAATTGTTGGTGAAAAATTTACAAAAACAAAGACTAGATCTGGATTCCTTGCGAAAAAATACTCGAATTCAAAAAAAAAATCGGCCAAATTGGAGTTCGGATGAGGGAGATATCGCTGATTCAAAATCAGCAATGTTGAAGCAATTTTTCTGATGACAATTCATGGACGGCGGCTCTCCTGTAATTTTTGCAATTTTCAGTGCAAAATTTCAGAATAATGGATATAGATCTGAGCTCCTCTTGAAAAATCATCCATGTTCAAAAAAAAAATCGGTCGAAACGGAGTCCGGATGTGGGAGTTATTGTTGATTTAAAATCAACTATTTTTTCAGAAATTTTGTGACGGCGAAACAGTTCCAGCGCGAATCTGCGGGTCTAGAGTCTCCAGATAGTGGTTTCAAATACATGAGAAGATGCAGAATGATCATTCCATTTCCAAAAACATGTTATAATAAATATTCTGAGTTATATTGACCGATTATGCTCATTTTAAATCTGGAGCAGCATTCGGAGCGGGTTCCCTTTGGAGACGTGCCCTCCCACACCGATTTAGTAGGCACATGCTTCACATTCATCAGTTTGATCATAGCAGCGTTCGACTTGGGTTATTTGGAGACGTGCCCTCCCACCCCAAGCTATGTAGGCACCTGCTACTTCATCAACAATCAACATCACAGTTATGGGTCAACTGCACAAAATCATTTTCATCGAAGTCCATTTGCTAGGCCTCACACTGTTAGTCACACAGTTGGTCACAAGCATTACAGGGTATCTCTATCCTCAGATCTTCATTTTTCATGGTTTTGGTTCATCCACAAACCCACACTTCATCGAAGTTCATTTGCTAGGCTGCACACTGTCAATATCACAGTTGGTCACAAGCATTACAGGGTATCTCTATCCTCGGATCTTCGTTCAACACAGTTATGGGTTAACTACACAAAACCCTTCTCTTTAGTGGCTCTTCATATTTAACAAAGGCTTCTCAGGAGGGAACTTCACGCAATGGGGACCATTGCTTCTTAAGGAGGGAGGAATGATCCGAATGGAAAATGGCATCAACTCATGGTATTCATCTACCCATGTTATCCATCTGCCCATGGAATTTACCCATGGTATTGTAAATGGCATCAACCCATGGTATTCATCCACCCATAATATTTATTCACCCATGGTATTATAAGTGACCCATGGTATGTATCCACCCATGGTATTCATCCACACATGAGATTTACCCATGGTATTTTAAGTGGTATCTACCCATGGTATTGGCCCATGGTATCCACCTCTGGTATTGTATCTCAAAAAGGCTATAAATAACAAGACTCACTTTGTAAAAGGACGGACTTGTCTGCCATAATGTAACTTCTACAGTTATTCTCTGTTTTAATAAAACAATTTTCTTTGTGGTTTTATTTTCTTTGTGTTTTCTCTTTTTTTCTAGCCTTCTAATTTTGCAGATCTTGTCAGATCTATTTCAACTTTTTAGATCTTGGGGGCCTCCCCTCCAAGATCCAGATCAGAAACACTGTATTAATCATGACTGAATATGACATAGAAATGATGAATAATATAGAGAATGGCCTTAGGCCTTATTATTGGAGCTCTTAGAGGGAAATAAGCATCTCCTCCTCAAAGGTTAGCATACAATCAAAGGATGCAACTCTACTGCTCCTGCTCCTGCATAAAATATGCAGTTTACTGAAGGAGACTATGCTGTGGCTGAATGTAGATGAATGGCCTCAAGCAAAACACTGAAATGAAGCTCAAATTACTCCCCCTTGATCCCTTAAGGAAGATGATCTAAAGAGAGGATGGAATTCTCGCACAGGAATTCCTTGCACTAAGCAGTGCAAAAACTCTGGCTAAACAGCTGAAGCATGCAATTGGTCTCAAGACCAAGATAGCTGAATACATGAATGAATTACATTTGATGCTATGCCTTCCTTTTATCTTTGGTGAGCCTCCTCACCCCGAACCCCATACAATGTTGAGGTGACTTCTTCATGAAGCTTCCTCCTTCAAAATTGCGCTGCCCTAGCTAGCTTCCCTCCTTTTTGTGACAGCGCTGTTGACTTGATCAACTATAACCAATCCACCTGTAATGCCTCTATTCACACCAAGGGATCTTCAATCCGGTTCTCTTATGTGTGTCTAAGCTGATCCTTGTTCACATTGAGCTAGTCTCTTTAAGTGATTTCTTCATCCTCAAGAATGCATGTTGACTTAGTCAAACTTGACTATGTCCCCATCCAATTTGTCCTTGTTCACACTTGGAAGTGTAAAACCAGCTCCTAAGGTGATATCCTTCCTTACTAAGGTGGAATTTATTCATAATTTTATTTTTCATGGGCTTCCTTACCCATTTATTCCTCTCCTAGGTACAAGTAGCAAAATCTAATGTTCCAAATTGTTGGGTGCAAATTTTGGGAACATTACAATAGTCCATCTGATTTTTGCTAAATTTTTTCTTTATCTATTACTGATGATGATCCCATAACTGTCAGGGAGGCAGTATATTCAGAGGATGGAAAACTCTAGAAAGAGGCCATGGTTGATAAAATGGCATCTTTGGACAAAAATGAGGCTTGGGATCTAGTGGAGTTTCCGACTAAAAGGAAACCCATTGGAAACAAATGGGTGTTGTAACACCCTCTTCCAACATCTACCCAAGTAACCACCAAACCGGAGTAAACATGTGACGATATGATACTAAGACGAGAGTCAACATCCTAGATGACCTTAAGGAAGTGGAACCGATAAAAACACCAAAAACACACCTTACATTGCATCATTGACATCCCAAGGAGGTATCCCAACCTTCTAGGGCACTCTTCCCTAAGGGGGGACTGATTTATAGCCCCTTTGAGGCTTAGTCACAGGTTTTTAAGGGCAAGGGAGAAACTATAGACCCTATAGCCACGGGCTAGCCTTGTCAAGTTGGCGGCTAAGACCCAAACAATGAATTTTTTGCCTGTAGCTTCGGGATCTGTGCCACATTTTCAATCCGTGAGCCTAGGTCACTACCCATAACTTCCTGTAACTTTAGGAGAGGGTAAATAACATTAACACAAACATATGGAAGAAACCACATCAACTGGAACTCATCTGACCCCACCCGGCCATGACATGAATTTCATCAAACATGTCACAAATATAGCATCTACAGGTATAAACATCAGATTTAAACAAAGGGCTCTCTTTCTTATCTTAGAATGACTAAGAAGCATTACTCCCATAAATCATAAGCTATCATACAATCAATTTTACCATATATGCATTAAGTATTCATTTATAAGTAAAAACATAGAGAGAACCATACCTAATCATTGTCACAACACATGCTCATAACCAACATAATACTGACATAAATATGATGGATACATCGGCAATAGCATTGCATATACGCAAAAAATACCAAGGCATTGAAACTTTCAGTAATGAATGTAAAAACCAACCTGGAATGGGACTTCCACGTTCAACTCGACCATAGACATGGTTGAGCCAAATCTCACTTCAGCCATTCACCCCAGTGCGATATTCCAAGCATGAATGTGGGACTTTATCAAACACATCAATCAACACCAAACCATGGCTCCAAAGATCAAACCATCTCAACCCAAAACTAGTGATCTCAAATCATAGTCGGACATCACTAACCGTCACGGATTGGTCTCCATGCAAATTTTTCCAGGGCTCTAGAGTGTTTATTCCAACCAAGGCTCCAAGACTAGTAACTCAACCCCAGTTGTTCTTGAGCTCCAGGGCATTTGTCCAACCAAGGCTTTAGGACTAGTAACTCAACCGACCTAGTGCTCTAAGGTGTTTGTCCATCCAAGGCTCCAAGACTAGTAGCTCAACCCAATAGCTTCCCACTGGGCTCCAGAGCATTTTCCCAACCAAGGCTCAAGGAACTAATAAATCAGTCCAACATCTAAGGAATCATGAGAACCAACCAGAAAAAAATCAATGGAAATAAACCCACAATCACCATGGATATCCAAGAAATGGAAAAGCTAGGCAAATCCACTGTCAATCCCAACCATCCTCCATGCCAATGACATATCATAATTAAGAAACCACATGAAATACCATGCATGAAAAATTTAGTGAGGAAATCATACATGCAACTCAGTCCCCGAACTCAGAACCTGTTGTAGATGATGATCACGATGTCCTCTTGTGATTCCCTACTTTTCCTTTGCTTTCTTGATCCAAATCTTCAAGTATGCCAGACTCTCCAAGAGTGCTCAAATAATACTCTAAGTGTCCAAGAGTATGAGAGAGAGAGAGAGAAATGAGAACTCCAAAACTGAACTGACCAAGCCTTGCCCATTGATCCTTAGAAGCCGTTTTATTAATGAGGCCTCTATTTCTTCATTTTCCTCCTCACATACAATCTATGACCTTTCACCTTCCTTTTCTCCTATTTTCCATTATTTTCATAAATAAAATGCCAATTAATGCCTCATTCCTTTTCCATTTCCTTTGCCTTTGCCTTTTTCAATTTCCTTAGCCATAATAACTGAAATGAACATTGATCTAAATAAGGTATGTTAGTAATGTTGTGCTAATTCCTCTTTCAGATTTTGTAAACAATGTCTTATATGTGCTTAAGGGTTCAAGTTCTCTTGCAAGTGATTGAGTCTCGTGAGTGATTTTTATGTTATTTTTTTGAACAATTTAACATAAAATAAATACTGAAAAACATCAAATAAAAGTGCAGTACATCACCATACAACACATCAACACAGGGATTTGATGAAGGAATTCACCCGTCCTGGGCTACATCTCCTTGGTCCAGCTTCCATGGCTTGGACCTCTATATTATGCTCAAATTTGCAAAATTATGTGTTTACAATGCTTTTTTGCTCTTGAAACCTACACCAATGAGTTCAGAGTGCCCAAAAATGGTCATCTAGCCTCTTTCTTCTCCTGATTTGGTCGAAAACTCCAAACTTTATGACCTCTAACAATTTGTCCACAAATTTTTGCCTAAATTTAGCTAACTGGAGCTAAATCGGGCTAGTTGGCACCAAAGTGGCAGTTTCACAAAAATTAGTGGACCTCCAAACTAATTCAAATTAAATAAATTAACCCGTATTCATGTAAATTAAGCATGTTTAGCG
Source organism: Pinus albicaulis (assembly GCA_034641835.2). Taxonomy (NCBI): domain Eukaryota; kingdom Viridiplantae; phylum Streptophyta; class Pinopsida; order Pinales; family Pinaceae; genus Pinus; species Pinus albicaulis. The sequence goes on along the minus strand of CM076582.1, from coordinate 1,611,779,449 downwards.
CTTAATCCGTGCTTATGGATAAATCTGGATTAGCATTAATAAAGGAGGATTAGAGGTTAATAAATTTCAGATTAACGTGTTAACCTCTACGCTTAAGGATTAGCGCTTAGTGCTCCATCAGTGGTTTTGAGGTAAAAGTCATACACTGGGGGTTGGCCCCCACTTCTCCCCACCAGTGTAGTCATTAAACTTGAAATACAAGTAGACAGTGTATATAGTTAAGATCTAATGAGTAGGCAGAGTGGTTAAGTGCTTGGCTTTGGCGTGGGAGGTCGTGGGGTCGAACCCAGGTGCCTCCATCCGGTCTTCAACCAAATATTTTGCTCCGCCATGAGCGGGACATGTGGCATCCCCAGGCTCAGCCATGTGCCTCCTCCTCATTGGCCCAAAGTTCCACCCAATAATAGATTGCCAACACACCGAAATTTCAAACCAATCAAACTCTCCCACTTGGAAGTCACATATTCGACGGAGGAAATTAACCAAAATTGAACCTGCCCAGTCAACATTCCACGTCAGCAGTACAGACTGTTGACTGGGCTCCTTTTCATCATTGTTTTTCCTATTTAGCAAAGCGAACAGAACTCATTTCTGAGAGCGTATGGAGTGCATTTCACATGAATCAAGTTGTGCTAGATTCAGAACAACGAGCACTATGCGGTCGTTAAAGTTCCGCGTCATTCTAAGAACTTTGATTTTTGAGCATAAATATGAGAACCTGATCATTCCTCCCCATTGTAATAATTTTGGACGCCAAAAGCTATTTCATTACTGAACATGTGGATGAGGGTACAATTCCCTCACCCTTCTAGTCTCAATCCACTAGAATTTTCCTAAATTCAACAATTTGAGCTTTTCATAAAAACTAATATATTTCCTTGATTCCGGAGATCCTATCTTGCTGTTGTAGACACCATCATGCTACAATTTCCCAACATTTACAGAATAACAAGCTTTCCTGGAAGAAACAAACTTGTTCCCACCTTGGTTTTCAATCAAAGGAAAATTGAAAATTGTCTCACCTCGAACATTGTCATAGCATAAAACATTTACAAGTAAAAACATAGAGAGAGCCATACCTCGTCACTGTCACAATACATGCTCATAACCAGCATAATACCAACATAAATACGATGGATACATCGGAAATAACATTGCATATACGCATAAAATATCAATGCATTGAACCTTTCAGTAATGAATGTAAAAACCAACCCTCAATGGGACTTCCACGTTCCACCTGACCATAGACATGGTTGAGCCAAATATCACTTCATCCATTCACCCCGGTGCCATATTCCAAGCATGAATGTGGGACTTTATCAAACACATAAATCAACACCAAACTAGTGCTCCATAGATAAAACTGTCTCAACCGAAAACTAGTGATCTCACCTCACAGTCGGACATCACTAACCATCACGAATTGGTCTTCATCCAAGTTGCTCCAGGGCTCTGGAGTGTTTGTTCCAATCAAGGCTTTGAGACTAGTAACTCAACCATAGTTGTTCCCGGGCTCTAGAGAATTTTTCCAACCAAGGCTCTAGGACTAGTAACTCAACCCACTTAGTGCTCCAACTTGTTTGTCCAACCAAGGCTCCACAACTAGTAACTCAACCCAAAAACTGCCCACCGGGCTCTAGAGCGTTTGTCCAACCAAGGCTCCAGAAACTAATAACTCAACCCAATAACTAAGGAATCATGAGAACCTACCAGAAAATAATTAATGGAAATAAACCCACAATCACCATGGCTATCCAAGAAATGGGAAGGTTAGGAAAATCCACTATCAATCCTTGCCATCCTCCATGTCAATGAAAAATCATAATCAAGAAACCACATGTAATACCATGCATGCCAAAAATAGTGAGGAAATAATATATGAAACTAGGTCCCTGCACTCAGAACCTGTTGTAGATGATGATCCCGATGTCCTCTTTCACTTCCCTACTTTTCCTTTGCTTTCTTGATCCAAATATCCAAGTATTCCACACTCTCCAAGATTTCTCAAATAATACTCTAAGTGTCCAAGAGTATGAGAGAGAGAGAGAGAGGGAGAGAGAGAGAACTGAGAGCTCCAAAACTGCACTGACCAAGCCTTACCCACTGAACCTCAGAAGCCTTTATTATTAATGAGGCCTCTATTTTGTTCATTTCCCATTATTTTCCTTCATTTTACTCCTCACATGAAATATGTGACTTTTCACCTTCCTTTTCTCCTATTTTCCATTATTTTCATAAATAAAATGCCAATTAATGCCTCATGCCTTTTCCATTTCCTTTGCCTTTGCATTTTTCAATTTCCTTAGCCATAATAACCGAAATGAACACCCACTAGGATTTTTTTTCCCACCATTCAGCGTAGAATACATGTCCCATCCACCATGGTCATATATATATTTTTACATGGATTTTTACCAGGGCTGTTACAGAACCCTCCTTGGGTGAACATTGTCCTCAATGTTCAATGACACCTACAAACCAAAAAACTGCTAAAGACAAAACATATTGCCTATCGAGCATTATAACATATCTCATTGTAATATTTACAATGAATAACGTCTTCAAAAGAAAAACCATCATGACAATAATACCGTGTACTGGAGATTTATAACACAACTCATTACAATATTTACAATAACAACCACATATATACTCATGCACATTTTCTTCAACCAGAAAATAACTATATTGTTTGTGGAGCTTTATAAAATAGCTCAATACAATATTTACAATAATATAAACATATAAACATTTTTCCAACCAGAAAATAGAAGGATACGATGCCCATACCGACAACAAGGAAATCCAGAGGCTCACGCCTCCACCCTCAAATTAGTACTAGCATTCACCTCCTTCCCGGGAAGTCCAGAATCCACTATCATAGTCAAATTTTCATCCAATGTCCAGTGCTACAATCCCGCACCACTTGTCCTCTCAGGGAACAGTTACTGGCTCATTGCTCCAGGGCACACTCCCAATGTGCATCTGATTCCATATGGAAATGTTAATTACCAAAACCAATCCACCCCCGACTTTCCCTTCTCTGCTACATAGTCCCTCAGAAAATCTGGTGATACCCTTCCATGTAGTCACTCACCTTCCAAGTTTCGCTAGCATCCCCCATATCGGGCAGTACATCCCTTGAAAAGGCTTCCTCACATCAGAAGATAAAAAAAAAAAACAAGTCATATACTTGCTTCAACCATCATACCGGTCATAGCATGCTCATGGAAATCAATGGACACTATTGGGTACCATGGTCCCATAACGGCCTTGCTCCTGAAATTATTTGCCAGCATACTGCTGCATATTCCAATTCCTTTTGTTGTGCTGCTACTTCTTGCAATCAATTTCAACCACGCAACTGGGCATTTCATGCTTTCCCATAGCAAGCACATAACTATCATTAGATTCATAATAAATTGAAATAACTTCAAACCATACCTCATTGGTAACTCATCAACAAATCACACTTGCAATTCTATTCACTTCCTGTCACACAACTCAAACTAGTTGTTTGATCAAACCAACATGTATAAAAATATCATATCAAGTTAGCTCAAAATGAAATCATCATAAACCATAGTCATAAATCACATGTAACCACCATAATTTAGAATCAAATATCACATGCATAATAGAACTAAAGTAAAATATCGATACTTATCCTTCAACAGTCCTGAATTATGCGTTTGTTATTTCTTTACACATGTTGGATCGATTGCCACACCCGACAAGCACCCAGTACATTATCCTCACCCATGTACACATACACACAATGAAAAACATGTACATCCACACAAGGCATACAACGCCATAAAATACATACACCCACGCTCTTTGTACAACAAAACATAATATATACGCCTATATCTGGTATACAAAACAATATATGTACATACACATACATCTGGAGTACAATACAACAAAATACATATGCCTACATCGACATACAACACATACACCTACACCTGGTGTACAACACAAAACAATACATATACATACATATACGTACACACAGTTCAACACGACGAATACACATGTCACGATACCACAACTACACCATGCACATACATAGTACCACATGCTCGCAACACATGTAGACATGCACACAATACCACATGTATACTAGTACCATATGCACAACATGTACACAGTACCACTTGCACACAACACTACATGCAAAACATGTGCACAACATCACATGTACACGACACCACCTGCACAACGTGTACACGATGCTAAATGTACATTGCACCACCTGTACAATGTGTACACAAAACCACATGTACGACATGTACACGACACCATATGTACATAGCACCACATGCACGACATATATACAGCACCGCCTGTACACAACACTACATGTACAACCTGTACACAACACCACAGGCACACAATACCATGTTTACAATCATGCACCCAACACCAGATGCACATATACTTAACCTTCCAAGGAAAGCTCAACCTATGCCTTCTTCAATATTTCATGGCAGTATCTTTCCATGAAATCCCCTACATTAAACTTCCATAACCATAAAACTGTCAAAACATAAATAAATATACCAATATACTTGTTATCTTACCTTGTTGTGCCAAGCACAATGACCTGTAACTGAACACACATTTCAGCCATATGTATCAACAACAAGACAACGTATATATCAATTCGAAATCAACTTTTACCAAGACTAACAACCATGTCATAATCCATCATTCAACTCACATTCGTCGGTCATAATAATGCTACAACTATCACCTACTTACACTCAGGTACATATCATCCATCCCAACACATGTGTGTTAGTACAACCATCTTAAAACAAGACCATTCCGTCATGCAATCTTACAGACACATATACTCATATCATGCAATTAACCAACATTCAAACAACTTGCAAACATACCATGCTAAATAAATCAACTAGATGATGTAATAGACACCAAATAGATGACATAATCAAATAATTAAGCATCAAGTACACGACATAAGCAAACTCATACCTTGATGTATCTTAGGGGAGGCTATCTTATCTTCACAATCAATCCAGATTAGCACAATATAACTTCACGACACATCAAATCAACCTAAAAAAGGTCATGATATCCATAATAGTCACTAGCTAACAAGTTCGAATCATAGACTCATAAACAAATGTCATTCATGCATAGAAATCACATATGCACAATTAGTCTAGATTAAAGCAACACACTATCATAATTAGGTTGAATCATACCTGAATGTCATAACCCTAACCAATTGCATGGGCCAGTCTAATTTTAGCATAATACATATAACATCAAAATCTTAATGTAGTAACCCTAATCATCAAGTTAACCAGTCATAAACAACAACAAGTTAATCATGTAACATAATCATCAACAACATATAACATAATGATAAAGTTAATAACATGCCTAACTAACCAACACATGTGCATATAATCACACTAATTAACTAACATCTATCATGTATGTAACCATAACATCAATAGAATTAAATTCAAGCACATAACTATAATGCATATGAATACGCTAATCAACTAGCATTTATCATACATGTAACCAAAATAACAACAGAATGGAAAACATATAGTTAACCCTAATGTTTACAAAAATCACGAATCACATACCTGCATGTTTGTATGGCAACCTTCTCTTACCCCAAAGTCCATTGTTGAAACTTCACTTTACTGATATGCATCTCCTACTCTATCTCAACCATCACATTAACATCATAACATTACCAATATCATCATGATGACCTAATTGCATACAATGAAATTAAGCACAACACCCTCAATCAAACCAATGCAAACTTGACCACATGCACCCACTTGACATGTATAATCAATCATGAACGACCAATGCATGTCTCATATATAGCATCACATAAGCAAGCATACAAGGACAACACCCAAGCATGACCAATATGTAACCTATCATAAACAAGAAATGCATACACAACATGTAAGCAAGTATACACGGTCAATACATAAGCATGAACAACACATAACCACTCGTACACTCATGAAAACATGTTGACAACAACATCATCAACCCTTCCATGGTGACACCACTACCACCATGGCCAACACAACATGGATGCAACAATAACATATAGACTACAAAAATACTACACACGCATGCAACTAACATAAACGCATGATCCACACACCTCCCATTTAGTCCAAGGGTTGAACCATGCTATGATACCAATCTGTAACACCCTCTTCCAACATCTACCCAAGTAACCGGCCAACTGGGGTAAACATGTGACGAGAGGCTACTAATACGAGATTCAATCTCCTATATGACCTTAAGGAAGTGGAACCAATAGAAACACAAAAAACACACCTTACACTGCATCATTGACATCCTCGGAGGTAACCCAACCTTCCAAGGCCCTGTTCCCTGGGGGGGCTCATTTTTAGCCCCTTTGGGGCTTATCTGCGGGCTTGTAAGGGAAATGGAAAAGCTATAGACCCTATAGCCATTGTCTGGCCTTGTCAAATTAGAGGCTAATGCCCAAACAAAAAATTTTCTGCATATAGCTCTGGGATCCGTGCCAAATTTTCAGCCCCTGAGCCCAGGTCATTGCCCAAAATTTCCTATAACTTCAAGAGATGGTAAATAATGTTAAAGAAAACATATGGAAGAAATCACATCAACTGTAACTCATCTGACCCCACCCAGCCATCACAGGCATTTCATCAAACATGTGACAAACATATCATCTATAGGTATAAACAATGTATTTAAACAAAGGGGTCTCTTTATTATCTGGGAATGGCTAAGAAGAATTGCTACCCTACATCATAAACTATCATACAATTAATTTTACCATAGATGCATTAAGTATTCATTTACAAGTAAAAACATGGAGAGAGCCATACCTCATCACTGTCACAATACATGCTCATAACTAGCATAATACCAGCATAAATACAATGGATACATTGGAAATAGAATCCATATATAAACCATTGCATATATGCATCAAATACCAAGGCATTGAAACTTTCATTAATGAATGTAAAAACCAACCCAAATGGGACTTCCACGTTCCACCCGACCATAGACATGGCTAATCCAAATCTCTCTTTAGTCAGTCACCCCTGTGCCATGTTCCAAGCATGAATGTGAGACTTTATCAAACACATAAATCAACTCCAAACCACGAATCTAGAGATCAAACCGTCTCAACCCAAAACCAGTGATCTCACCTCATGACCGGACATCAATAACCGTCACGGAATGGTATCCATCCAAGCTGCTCTAGGGCTCCAGATTGTTTGTTCCAACGAAGGCTCCAGGACTAGTAACTAAACCCTAGTTGTTCCTGGGCAACAAATAATTTGTCCAACCAAGGATCTAGGACTAGTAACCCAAACCACCTAGAGCTCTAGAGTGTTTTTCAAACCAAGGCTCAAAGACTCGTAACTCAACCCAACAGTTGTCCGACAGGATCCATAGAATTTTTCCAACCAAGGTTCCAGGAACTAATAAATCAACCCAATAGATAAGGAATCATGAGAACCAACCAGAAAAAATCAATGGAATTAAACCCACAATCACCATGGATATCCACGAAATGACGAGGCTAGGAAAATCCACTGTCAATCCTGACCATTCTCCATGCCAATGACAGATCATAATCAAGAAATCACATGCAATACCATGCATGCCAAAAATAGTGAGGAAATCATACATGCAACTCAGTCCCTACACTCAGAACTTGGTGTAGATGCTAATCTTGATGTCCTCTTGCACTTCCCTACTTTTCCTTTTCTTTCTTGATCCAAATTTCCAAGTATGCCACACTTTCCAAGAGTGCTCAAATAATACTCTAAGTGTCCAAGAGTATGAGAGAGAGAGAGATGACAACTCCAAAACTAAACTGACCAATCCTTTCCCACTGATGCTTAGAAGCATTTTTTTATTAATGAGGCCTCTATTTTCTTCATTTCCCATTATTTTCTTTAATTTTACTCCTCACTTGAAATATGTGACCTTTCACCTTCCTTTTTTCCCATTTTCCATTATTTTCATAAAAAAAATGTCAATTAATGCCTCATGCCTTTTCCATTTCCATTTCCTTTTCCTTTGACAATTTCCTTAGCTATAATAATCGAAATGAACACCCACTAAGATGTTTTTTCCCACCATTCATCTTGGAATATGTGTCCCATCCACCGTGGTCTTATATATATATATATATATATATATATATATTATATATATATATATATATATACATGGAATTTACCAGGGCTGTTATAGGTGTTTAATAAGAATATGAATGCAGACGAAAAGGGGGAGAAATACAAAGCCCGGTTGGTAGAAAAAGGTTATTCCTAGGTGCGGGGAATTGATTTTGGTGATATTTTTTCTTGTGTTTCCAAGTTAACTTCTATTATATTAATTTTATCTATTGTTGTTACTTTTGATTTTGATGTAGAACATATGGATGTGAAGACAACATTTAGTCACGAGGATCTGGAAGAAGAGATATACATGAAGCAACCTAAAGGATTTGCAATGAAGGGTAAGAAAGAACTAGTATGGAGGTTAAAAAAAATATGTATAGGTTAAAACATTCACCAATGATGTGGTATTAGAAATTTGATACATATATATGGGGACTTGGCCTCACTAGAAGCATAGAAGATCATCATGTGTATTTTAAATTAATTGGTGACTGCCTTATTTATTTGGTATTGTATGTGGATGATATTTTGCTGATTGGAAATGACAAAGAAATTATCCAGGATTTGAAGACCCAATTGTCCTCCATATTCGACATGAAGGATCTTGGTGCTACAAACTATATTTTGGGCATGGAAATTAAGCCAGTTCGGGCAAAGAGAAAGCTCTGGTTAAACCAAAGGAATTATGTCGAGACAATATTGTAGAGGTATAATATCCAGGATAGTAAACCAATGAAGGATCATATTCCTGTAGGTGTAAAGTTATCTGATGAGTAGTGTCCCAAGACACAAGAAGAGGAAGAGAAAATGTCACATGTTCCATATGAAAGTGCAGTTGGTAGCCTGATGTATGCAATGGTATGTACTAGACTAGACAATGCACATGCAGTGGGAGTATTGAGCAGCTTTATGTCAAAAATGGTGAAGGAGCATCGGACAACAATTAAGCAGGTTTTCAGGTATTCGCATGGCACTAGTGATTATGGTCTGTGCTACCAAGGAAGACCAGGATTGGATATATTTTTGGACATTCGTGGCTTTATTGATGCATACTAGATTGGAGATCGAGATCAAATAATATCTACAAGTGGGTATGAGTTTAACCTATTTGGAGGAGCAGTCAGTTGGATGAGAAAAAGACAGTCTGTAGTGGATCTTTCAACTACATAGGCTAAATACATGGAAACTACTCATGCAAGCAAGGAAGAAGTTTGGTTGCAGATATTGTGTTCAAGTATGGGGTTGGTACAACAAGCTATAAGTATAGACTGTGACAACCAAAGTGCAATTTTCTTGGGAAAGAAAATTTCTTATCATTCAAAGACAAAGCACATTGATTTTCAGTATCACTTTGTGAGGAATATGGTTGAGGAAAAAAAGGTGTTGCTGGTGTGGAAACATTGAAGAATGTTTCAGATGCATTGATAAATTCTGTGAACACTGAGAAGTTTTCTCGGTGTAGAGAAAAAATGGGCATTGTAGGGCTGGACCATTGAATACGATCTTTTGTGACCCCCTGTGTGGAAAAGAAAACAATAATTGGGATAATTCTGGGTGTGTTATATTATTTCCATGACTAGTAGCACGTGGTGTCCAGGGAAATGCCCTCAAAATCTTTTTTGGACCTTATAATAGGTGGGCGGAACTACCTATGGTTTTTTGCATGGTTTGCACATGAATTTGGGCATGATGGTTTTTTTTCCATGGTATTTTGTAGATCTAGTCAAGGGAACTATGATTATGTTCTAATCTAGGGTTAATGGATTGGGATTTGTGAATGGTTCAACATGTATATATATGTATTGTAATGTTGAAAGCAACATAATAAAAAATTAATCTGGTAGTCCCGGTTTTGGTATCGAGGGGAAAATCTCTGTGTATATTTGTTGTATGTTATCGTCATTGTTATTTCTTTGTTTTAAAAATTATTTTGCAGGTAATTTTTGTACATGGTTAAAACCTACATTCACTTCCTAGATAATTTTCCTATCATTTCCAATCATCGACATATAATCCACATACAAGACCAAGAAAATATTATGATGACCAACTAATTTTAAATATACACAATGATATACTTTGTGCCTTGTGAAGCCAAGTTCCAATATATAATTATCTATTTTTTTATACCACATCCTTGGTGATTTATTTAATCCATATACAAAATTTTTTAGCCTACACACCAACTTTTTATTTCCCTTCACCGCAAAGCCTTTTGGTTGCTTCATGTGGATTTCTTCTTCTAGATCCCTAGGTAGGAATGTTGTATTTCCATCCATTTCTTATATTTCAAAATAAAAAGTAACAACAAAAAATAAAATAAATCTAATAGAATTTAACTTAGCCAATGAAATTTCTTTTAGCCAACAAATATACTAGATCCCAAGCCTCATTCTTATTCGAAGGATGAAATTTCTCCAACTATGGCCTTTTTCCAGAGTTTTTTATCTTCTGAATCCATTTCTTCCCTAATAGTTCTAGGATCATCATCAATTATAATCAAAGAAAAGTTTGAATAAAAATAAGGTGAAGTATACCTTTTTGCATGTAGGTTTCCATAGTCAATCATCATATTGGAGTTGTTTTTTTGGAGTAATACTATGTATTCTTCGTGAAACATCTGATGTTTTGGGTTAAGAATTCAACCATCATTAGGGACAAAATTTTTAGTTCAAATCAACTTTTTATCCCTGATGATGGGTGAAGTGTTCATCTAAAATGTTGATTTTTTCACAAAGAATACATAGTATTACTCGAGAAACACTGATCCAATATGGAGTATACCTTTTTTTCTACCTTGTTTCCCAAAATGATATCCTTAATACCAGAATATATGGTTATTCCTCTTCTAATTATTTTTCTTATGTATATTTTTATTCATAATCATTCAATTCAAACTCTATATTTTATGGATCTTTCTCCCTTGGTAGGGCTTCCTATTCGACAACATATTTTTTTTTTCTCTAAATGCCTCATCTCTATTGTACACAATATTTTTAGTTTATGGGTTCCAAAGCTTATAACCATTCATACCATCATTATATCCAATAAAGATACATTTTTCAACATTCTTATCTAACATACTCCTATTCTCTTTTGGAACTTGTCCATAATAATCACAACTAAATACCTTGATATGTTTAATAAAGAATTTCTTACGAGTCCATACTTCATGTGGATTGTTAGAATATAACGCTAATTAGAGTGATCTATTTAAAAGGTAACATGCATTTTTCACTACCTCTATCTATAATTCCTATCTTAACCCAACAACATTGAGCATGCCCCTTGGTTTGTCCATCAACATCTTATTCATCCTTTTTGCAATTTCATTTTGTTGAAGTGTGTATGGAGTAGTCTTGTCCCTTTCTATATCATGCTTCTTATAGAATTTTTTGAATTCATTATCGCAAGATTCTCCACCATGATTTTTCCTCAACACCATAATTTTCCAACTATCATTGTTGACCTGGATCATTGCAGCATTGTCGTGGACCGCCATGTGGAGATTTGAGACTAGAGTGATTCCCAAAATCTTTGAGGATGATTTTACTATAGGAAGGATCCCTATCATCACTTCCTCTTGATCCCCCAAGATGGAATTTCATGAATATCCATATAGAGTCACCCAAAATCCCTGGAGAAACCAATTAAGTAACCAATTGAGAAGAAAATTGAGACCTCATTTTTCTAACTATAATCCAGGAATGGATTCCATTCTGCACGCATAGATGATATGTCTTGCATGTTCAGATAACATTGGTCAGGCCCCATGAGGAGACTAATTGAAAAAAATTGAAACCAATTGTGACTTATTGAAATTCATGACGACTCATGAGACTTGAATGAAATCTTGTATACTAGAGAGGGGAGCTCGATAGCCACGACCCTGCATGAAGTATAAGACTTTCTGAACATGCCCAAATTTCTCCAATTGAGCTCTACCACCCCTCTCCAATTACCAAATTGCACCATATACAAAGAAGTACGAAAAAATATAAACCGAACCGAGACTTACCTCTTTATAGCTAAATTATACGAATGATAATAAATTAGAGGAAGTTTTGGGAAGGCCAGATAAATACGGTGACCCTAGGGGGTCATTGCAGGTTCCAAACCATCCTGCAAACTTTGGAGGTCGTGGATGGCTAAAATTCAAATTGATTTCAAAACATACATTCCACCTCCGAGACAACCAAAAAATACTCAGGAATGGGTTGATTTTCGAGTGCAAACAAAGGAGTAGCATCAAAGGAATGTTTCCTCCACATTGATACCATGATACACATCTTTTTCTAAGGCAACTAGCATCCAATGGAGGTGGAAGAGATTGGAGATAGACTAGAGGGCAGGTGTCATCTTTCCATGATTCCACCCTCATCCTTCATAACATGAAACCACTGCAAGTTATCATGAGAAACTATTATGACCCCGTAGGGAAAGTTAACTGTGAAGTACGAGGGCTAAGATTGCACTGGTGCGCGTATGATTTCAAGTTTAATCCAAGCATGCTGGAAGGTCAACATCATGGACAGATTGTTTTGGATCTCCATTTTTCCTTGAATGCATGATGCCATCCGTTGGCATTGGGTGCCAACAATGGGGGAGTTACAATGAAAAATTGATTACCACGAAATCTATATTTTTAAGTATGAAAGCTTACTATTTCGTAATTATTTTCATGTTTAATTATTTTAGACATTTAAAATAAATTTCATTTAATCATTTTATAACGTTATTTTAAATTTATTACTTATCTATATAACTATTTATTGAGAAAAATATTTGTTGTTAGGATCAAGAAACCCATATAATTCAAAGAAGCGGTGGTGTATAAAGATACCATTGTTGGGATAACACTAGTCACTGGGAAAAATTAACATGGAGTCTTTCTAACTTTAAATAAAATACATCAGAGATGAATACCATGGGAAAAACCATGGGTTCTCATAAACATAGCGTTTGAAAATTGAAGATAACTTGACCAAGTCAAATTTACCTGAACCACCCTAATAATCCCCCCTTTAAACTTGACTTAGGGAGATTAACCTAGTCCTAATCATCCATCAACCATCTTATTGAGTTCTCAAATTCCCCCCTTCAAGTTAGGATATAGGTACACCTGCCACCTCAATAGTTATCTAAGTGGTTTATTCCACAACTTGATGAATCCATGCACCATTGCACTACATGTATGTATGATTAAAGTCTTAAGGCCTTTTGATAATCTTTTCTCCTGTGCCACATGTATGACTGAACAACAGGTCTTAAAATTTCTTGGGGAAATACATTTTCCTTGGATAAAAACCCTTAGGGTGTTCACACACCATCGCTGATCTAGGTGGATATTGGTGGCCACCTTCCTATTCCACTTGGGGCCCCACCATTGTTTCTTTCAGTTTTCAATTTTCCTTAATTATAGCACAGTTTACTTTTATTAGTAGTTTTTTGGGTCCCGAACTTCCAGAGCCATTTTGAGGCCCTAAACGACGTTTTTTGGGCATCAAACCTTATATGAATATAAGTTTTCTCTGAAGTTGATATTTTCTATCTTCAATTTTAGTCCTCGGGTAGATATTTCTAACGATGTATCATGTGCATAAAACGAAGATAATATGCCAAAGTTACGACCCCAGGAAATTGATGTACCAATTTACCTCGACGTGGCCCATATTATGGCGTTTCATCTCCTAGGGTTAGGTTTTTGGATTTTTAGGGTTTTCCATTGTTTCTCAATAATATATAGGCCTTCGAGCCTCATTGTAACACAGAGTTCAGAGGCCTGTAGCCACCACATCTCTTCTCAGAGATAAGCTACCAGCTCCCTAACTAGTTTATTTACATTCTGTTTGTAAACAAAGTTTAGTTCTTTGATATTAATGAAATGAAGTGTTATCTCTGTTGCACTTTTGTATTTATGGTTATATGTGTATTCTGTTGTGTTCCTAGATAAATCCGGATCAATGGTATCATAGCGGTCTGCTCTTTATCGATCCTTCTATTATCATGAAATTGCACTTGATTGGCTGTTGATCAGACAACTCTATGTAACTGTTTCAAACCAGCTTTTGAATGAAGCTTAGCCTCGTCAGTATGAGAGGGATCTCTTAAAGGGTTTTATGATATTAGATAATGATATGATTAGATGGCTAAATCTATTTGAAAAGTAACTTGATTTTTGTGTATGTAGGTTGAGAAGAATGCAGGATTGTGAACATTGGGCTTATGGGTACCAAAAATCAAGAGATTCAAGGGCAAGGTTTCTTGACATGGAATACAGAGGTGGATTTGAGTCTTTAATAAAGGAAAATCACACATAGAACATAGGGAAACACAGTGATTTCATCAGTAAAGAAAGATAGAGCATAAACATATGAATTCTGAGTAATAAAGATGAAATCTACTACAGCTAGAACACATAAATATATAGATAAGAAAGACATTAAAAAATCCATGAGAATCTCAGGTCTATCAAGAAGAAGTCCTCTGTATTATTGATATCAGTGAAATTACATAAAGCAGCATATGGTGCAAAAAATCTCCAACCCTTTGAAACTTCGATAATATGCCTTTAAATAGACCTTCTTACAATAGGGATGATTTTCCTCTTGGCTAGATTCATCGAAATATTCCTATGACACCTTACATAACATAAAAACATGTCTTTTAATCAGAAAATGACAACTACACTCTAAAACAGACCTTTTCCTAATAGGACTAAAACTCCTATTTATTACATCAAACTAACTTATCTTTTAAAACAGTTACATATCTGACAACTAAGCCTCACATGTTCGAATAGGCTATGACATAGCTCATCACTACTTGACATCTTAAATATCCTACTCAACATATGGAACCAAACCCTATTTTTAAGGAAAACAAGACCCTATCTTCAACGAAAGCTTCAACTGATGAGCTGTCTCCATTGCATGGTCTTCAATTCATAGATGTTTGGTGGTAAGATCCCTTGACCTGTTGGATGTTTCCATCTGTCCAAAACTACTTCTAAACTGCTCATAACCTTCAAAAACAACTTGCTATTAAAACAGGGCAGTTTTGTGGCGTCCAAAAAATGGCTCTTGCACTCAAACTTTCTACTTCTTTGCTCTTGCATGGTGTCCATCATGTCCTGACACATCATCACTACCATTTCCCCTCCTTGAAAGCTAAAAAAAGTGGTTTTAGAAACAAAAATACAGCTACCAAATTTTTCGTAGCGTTCTCCTCGCTTCAAGCCTAGGAAACACTACGAAACTGTGAAAAACTGTGCAATTTCCAGATTTTGACCCTGTCTCAAAAAGGTAACCTACAGCAGTAGAAAATTGGTATTCAGCATGCCATTAACCTTTTAAAACATAATAAAACTCAACTTAAGATCCTTGAGGTGTTTCCTCTTCATTATTGATAAGTTGAGCTATGGGTTCCTCCACTATAGTCATGTTTAAGCCCTTCTTCTCCAGCTCCTCATGGATCAATTCTAACTGCTCTTAGAGGTCTTTGACTTGGTCCTTCAGCTTTCTGTTCCTATATTTCAAGTGAAGGTTCATTCTTCTAATATGCTTCACCTCTCCTCACAATGACTGAGTCCATTTGATCAATAGATATGTGTTATCTAAGGTCTTTGACACACTGTCAACCTGCTCTTCCCAAACTTCTTTCATTTTCTCAAACTGCACCTTCTGAACAATATGTTTCCTTGCCTCTTTCTTCAAGATTACTATTTCATGATTTTCTAACTTCAACTTCTCTTTAAGAACCTCAATCTTTGCTTTTTCAATTTTTTTCTCCTTTCCTTTCTTTTGCTTCATGACCGATTCTTCTTTTGCAGGTGATGAAAGGTCAATGACGCTTGGTGGTGGCTAGATAGTTTCAGTGACCTTCTCAACTTCTTTATTGCTTTCCAAGAGTTTTCTAGCATGTCTTGTCATGGGTTTCCTAGCATGAAACATGAAACTTGCATCCTCACCTTCAAACTCTAAATTATTTACTGATTTGGCTTTCTTGAGCTTCTTTCCTCCCTCATCTATATCCTCATCTTAGACTATAGGAGTCTCTTCAATATTAATAGCATGCAGAATGTCTTCTAAATTGCCCCTAGCCACTATTTGGCTTCTTGTAATCATTTTTCTGCGATGTTTACTCACATTTGGCTCTTGTTTTGCAGGTTTTCCCACAGTTGGCTTTTGTTTTGTAGGTAAAACAATAGGTGTATCAAGTTTCTGCAATTGCTCTGTTTCCATGATTTTTGGTTCACTTTTCTCTGCCCCTATAGGTTCACTTTTTTATGCCACTGAAGGTGATGGTATACCTCTAGGTTTAGGAGTTCTTTTAGGGGTAATGGCATCCACTTCAAAACCACTGACAAATAGAAAAGAAGACCAGTCTCTACCTAGTATTTTTAACTCCTCTAAAACCAGCAACTTGATTAAACCATGATGAAAGAGTGAGGTTTCATTTCCTTCAGATTTAGCTTAAAATTTATCTGCCATTTTCGCTAAGCTTCTATATAAGTAAAAAGGTAGATCAAGAGATTTCTTACCAACAAAATGTAGTAGAAGCCCGAAGTGGTAAGAATAAACCATATGATACCTCCCTTCACATGTGAAGTGCTTCTGAATGATAAGCAATAGCTTTGAGAAGTTGTCTTTCATGTATCTCCTTGGAATGGCATTTGTAGGGTCAATCTCACTATGTTCTAGCTTGATAAATTCCTTACATTCCTGCATGTTGAATTTGAAACCTTTGAATCATTGTTATCCTCCTCTTGGAATTACTGTTGTTGTTGCAATAGTCTCTGGTGTTATAGTGAGGTTCAGCATTCCCACTTTTGCAGCTGTCCCATTGAAATTGATGGAAAACTCCTTAGAAACATGCGCATGGCATCCTTGCAATCTTTGGCAAAACTAAAAAAATCCTATTCTTCTGAAAACTTATGAAGCTATTGGGTCTTCATTTATCAAGTTCATATATGATGGCTCATATCTGAGACAATGGCCACCTTTTTTGGTCTTCCTCTTTGCAGCCATGGTACTTTTATGTCTTCTCTACCTCGCTTGATCAATTATACCTGCAAACTTTTGAAAATGCCAGCCATAGCTTGGGCTTAATGAAATAGCTCCCCAAAGCTCAATAAAATGAAAAGAGGGAGTGGAGAATGAAAAATGACTCAATTGGGAAATATTTTAAAGTTTTGATGACAACTAATGACATAATCATGACCCATACATGCTTAAAATGGTAATAATGACTTCAGCCATGACCATTGTACCTTAATTTAACCCTAAGTAACTCGAATGGCATCTACCGTAACCCTTTCAATCATTTACTAACACCTAGCACCTATTTTGAAAAGACAGACAGGAGTACCTCCTTTTGTAGCATACTTAGTGTATTTCTGGGCAGTTTCGCTACGAAAGTATTAACAGTTTCATAGCAAAAAGTGCATTTTTTCTGTGAAATTCACTACGAAAGTAGGAATTCTTGGCTAAAATGACCTTTTCAGAGTTGTAATCTTGGGAAATGAAATATTTCAGGAACTAATGATTGATGTGACATGAAAAGACTTGAATGGGGGTGGGTTTGAACCTTAGGATAGGCTAATAAGAAAGATTTAAAATTTTCCTTTACCAAGTAATGAAAAATGAATTCTATGACCATACCTTTGACACATGAACCTCTAAGACTATGTCAAATAATGTTTTACTTTGAGTGATAACACATTATTTTCATGTCCCCAATGAGGTCGGGGTATAAGGAGTTAGGGCTCAATCTGGTTGAACCTTTGCAAGATCAACCTCGGCAACCCCGACGGTCGCCCATAGGGGACGAAAAGAAAGATGAGGGAGCAGGATACCCTATCAAAATATTTCTCGAGGAGGCCCTCGAAAAATAAAGGAGCGCGGTGATGGATAACTTTTCCCAGATCCTTCAACGACTGCCCACTGACGAGCAACCAACAACCACTCTGGAGGTGCAACTCCTTTTAAGGTATAAGTAAACTTTGACATTCCAATATTTGAGGGAAAAATATATGCATATGTCGTAGATAGATGGTTGAATCTATTAGAAGGATATTTCTCAGTTCATGACTTTTCTGACCAGGAGAAGATTATTTTTTCACTCCTCAAAGCTACCCCCCATGTCAGGGCGGTGGAAAGCTACGTAGGAAAAAAGGATGAGGAGAACCCTCTCTAGCCATGATATTCTCGGTCATACCCTTGTTGGAATTATTTGCGAGATGCCATCAAGGAACTTTTTTATCTGTGGGGAGCTATGAGAACAAGTACATACAATGGACTACACTACAACGATTAAAGGGATTAAGATGTGCATGAGGTGACAAATTTGTTCCATACCCTATGCCTGAAAGTTGGGTATCAAAGATTCGAAGGAAACATTTGGTGTTGAAGTACCACAGTTGTCTACACAGATACATTTATGAGGAAATCGAGTTCCTCAACATCTCCTCGCTTGGTACGATATATCGGTATGCTGCCAATATTGAGAAGAAATTAAAATAGAAGAAACGAGACTTTGGATCTGCGAATCAAAAGCAAGGGAAAGGTTCCCCCAAACCACTAAACAATGGAAAAATCCAAGGCATGGCAGCCCAAGACAACCTGTTGAAGCCACAAGCCAAGAAAAACATCGCGAAGTTGAAGAAGGACACAAGAAAGTGGTGTGAGTTCCATAAGAGCTCCACTCACAACACAAGTGAGTGTCGGGCCAAGCAGTCATTGGTGGTCGAGATGGGCGCTTTTGAATCAGATGCATGTTCCGAATTTGAATCAAAACCCGACAAGGGGAATGAAAAAGGGAAAAATATTATTGATGCAGAGCCCAAGGCCACCATTTCCACTCCAAATATCAGAAGGAGGAACTGGAAGATCCAGAGGAGGAGGAGTGTCTCTTCCATTTCCAGATGTGGCTAAAGGGTTCACCGCTATAGTTCATTGTCAACAGTGGGAGCCAAAAGAACCTAATCTCAGTGGAGGTCATGAAGCATTTGGGGTTACTGACCACAAAAAACCCACAACCGTACACCATCAGGTGGCTTCACTAAGGACAAAATCTCCACGTCAGCCAGTAGTTCCACCTTCCCTACAACATCAAGCCCTTCAAACATTTCTCCTCTTGATGTTTGTGATGTGTTATTAGGCAAACCATACTTGTGGAAGTGACATGCTATGTATAAGTCCTGGACTTGCATTGTTATTGTTACTTTGGGAAATAATTTATACAGGATACCACAGGTACCACCGCCTACGTCTATCTCTTTAGTTATTGCAAAATAATGCAGTAAGCTCATTTCCAAAACCGGGAATTTTTTTTTTCTTGGTGATCTGCCCCCAGGGAAAGAAGAAGATAGTGACCACAACCTCCAAAGAGGGCTCCTACGCATGACAAAAACAAATGGACAAGGTCGTGGAGGAGTACAGGGACATCTTCACCTCATCCACAGGGGTGCCTCTGCACTGTCAGGTCAAGCACCCCATCAATCTGACCCCAGGCGCGCCGCTGCCCAATGGAACGATTTATCGACACTTTTTTATGGAGAATGATGAAATCAAGAGGCTGATTCAGGAGTTGTTGTAGAAAGGTCACATCCAATCGAGTTCATCACCTTGTGGGAGCCTGATCGTGTTGGTGCAGAAGAAGGATGGGAATTGGAGACTCTGTATTGACTATCGAGTGCTGAGCAAGATCATTTTCTGGAATAGGTATCCAATCCCACAAATTGATGACTTTATGAATCAACTCAAAGGGGTGAAATATTTCAGCAAGATCAACTTGAAGTTCGGGTATCAGTAGGTACCAATCGAACCCTTTGATTTGTGGAAGACTACCTTCAAAGCCAAGGAAGGCCTTTTCGAATGGTTGGTCATGCCTTTCTGGTTAACGAATGATCCCACAACCTTCATGAGGCTGATGGACAACATCTTGTGGCCATTCACCAACTTATTTGTAGTAGTTTACTTGGATGGCATCCTGATTTTGAACTAGACTTGGGAAGAGCACCTCCACCACATCCGACAGGTCCTCCAAACACTGTGGCAACACAAGTTGTGTGTGCCAATTTGGAGAAGTGCACTTTTGTCATGATCCAGGTTCAATATATGGGATACATTATTGATTACCAGGGGGTGCATGTGGATCCAACCAAGATCCAAGTAATTTGGGATTGGCCAGCCCCAACCACTGTAATAAAGCTTCGCAGATTTATGGGTCTTGCTAATTTCTACCGCAGGTTTGTGTTGGGATTATCTCATATCACTTGGCCCTTGAGTCAAGTCACCAAGGGAGGAGTGAAAGAAAAATTATTTTGGTCGGAATCTCAATAGAAGGCGTTCGTAGAATTGAAACATCACCTTTGCTTTGCCCCAGTGCTCACATTACCAAACTTGCAACAACCATTTGAGATCGAGACAGATGCCTTTGACTATGCTATTGGGGAAGTTCTTACTCAAAAAGGGAATCCAGTGGCATATCACAATGAGAAACTGTCCGACATGGTCTACAAATATCCCACTTATGAAAAATAAATGTATTCCATTGTGCAGGCGTGCCACCAATGGAAGCATTACATTTTGGGGAAGGAAAAAGTCATCTACATAGACCACCGATCGCTGCAGTTCATACAGGCACAAGGGAAGTTGTAGAATGATCACCATCAGAAGTGGTCCACATATATGCAACACTTTCATTTGAACATCAAGTATAAGAAGGGCAGCACCAATAATGTTGTATATTGCATCAGCCGACCATCGATCATGGCGCTAACCACCATTCTCAACTCTTGTGGGCACGAGACTTCTGATTGGCCACTTCTCTACAAGAGCGATATGGAATTCAACCACACATATAAGACACTCTTGGAGGGTACGCAAGTTCCAAATTTTCACCTCTAGGATGCACTACTATGTCACCTGGGACACCTTTGTGTTCCTTCAAGCCAGCGGGCTAAGATGATTTGGGAAGCATACTACAGTAAAGTCGTTGGGAATTTCGGGTTCGAGAAAAAAGTGGCAGTACTTCAAAAGTATTTCTATTGGCCAAACCTTCGACAGGATGTTGGGAAGTACATCAAATCCTACACTGCTTGCGTCATTTCCAAACCTACCATCAAGAAGCAAGGCCCCTATACTCTACTACCTACCCCTAGTCGACCTTGGGAATCTATCTCCATGGATTACAGGTCGTGCCTTCCTTCTACTAAGCATGGAAACGACTATGTTTTCGTGGTCATCGACAGATTCTAAAAAATGGCCATTATGTCGGCCTGCAAGAATAATATCATAGCAGAAGCCATTGCTAAAATATTCTTTGAACGAGTGTGGGTGAAATTTGGGATCCCACAGTTTATCATTTCAGATCAAGAAAACAGTTTCCTTGGCACATTTTGGTC
Source organism: Pinus albicaulis (assembly GCA_034641835.2). Lineage (NCBI taxonomy): Eukaryota > Viridiplantae > Streptophyta > Pinopsida > Pinales > Pinaceae > Pinus > Pinus albicaulis. Next base: position 1,611,757,825 of record CM076582.1, on the reverse strand, counting down.
CAGCCTCTGGCCAATGTTGGACACCAAGCTCACCAAGTCCACAACTTTCCATCCCAAAACTAATGGCCAGACAGAGGTCGTCAAATGGATGATTGTACACATTATGCGCATGTACAATTCAAAGAATCCATGCACATGGGATGAGAGCCTTCCCTATGTACAACACAATTATAACTGGGCTCTCCATAGCTCAATCAGCCACAACCCCTTTCAGGTGGGTCTAGGTCACTATGTCCCATTGACTTAGCCATGCCATTTGTGCCTACTCCGGCTGATTTGGCTCATGTCTAGTCTGAAGTTGACAAAGAGAACAACTTCATTAGCACATTCAACACATCCTCCAGAAATTTCCAAAGAATTTTCTAAGTACAATCAATGACACGATCAACATCGGGTGCCATAAAAATTCCAGGTGGGCAACAAAGTGTGGCTACATTTGCAGAAGGAGCGCCTCACTGGATCCCACCGGAAGCTTCTCCTGCTCTGATATGGGTTGTACACCATCACCAAGGCTGTAGGTAACAATGCCTTCAAGCTCAACATTCCACCTTTCCTTGGTCTGCACCCAGTATTCAATGTGATCGCCTTCAGCCCTACTTCCCACCTCTACTAGACACCTCTGACATTGCAGAACAAATCACACTAATAGACTTAAACCCATACTGCATGGAATAGGCCACCATAGATTGTATCATGGACATTAAAATCAAGAACACTCACCAACATAAGATCTAATTGTATTGGGTTGTCAAAGTTGACCAACTCCAACACCAAGGCAAGTGGTTCACCAGGGACCAAGTTCAACAGAATTTTCCTCATCTCATGAAGGAACTCAATGCAATGGGGACCATTGCTTCCTAAGGGGGTGTTTAAGGCTGGAAAGTGACTTCCTCAACATTGGGGATTCCACCCGTTCAAGAGCTTAAAGCAAATACTTTTCCGTTGAAATGGTGGATCTGACTGGGGATATAGGGATCAGTTTCCCATATAGAAAGAATTTATATAACAATGGAATAAAATAAACATGAATGGAGTGATCTATTCTAGTGATAACATAAATAAAACTAAATCTAAATACTTCTCGGGATTGGACTGATTTATATGATTATGGAATAAGATTTCATAAGCATGAAACAATATAGATCATCGCATACTAAATTAATATAAGCACATTAAATAAACTAAAACAATGTAATTGATTGGTTGATGAAGAAACTTAATCATATAACAGCTCTCTAAGTCACTCATCTAAAAATATACCATTCATTACATTTTATTAATAATAATAAGAATATATGTCATTTCATTTCTTATTAGAGAGAAACAAATAGATAGAAACAAATTTACTAAAATCTTAGAAACATAAACCGATTAATACACAGATAATTGTACATGTTGCATCATAGCTTAGTTCTGAAAATATAGCCTCTGGGCTCAAGCTTTCAATTAGATACTTTTGTTCAAACAATAGTGTAAGTTCCAAAAGCCTCTTTCTCAAAAATCTAGATCCCTTTCTAAATGCATGAAAGGGGTTTAAATATTAATTAATATTAAAAAAATAGAAGACTTGTGAAAGAAGTATTCTAATATTAATCTAAACTATAAACTAAAATCTAGGAAATTAAAATGCATAATTCATAACAGTCTCATGACTATTTCTCGGATCCACACTCTAACTATTCCTTGAGCTGGCATGCTTTGATCATATATTTGAGCTGGGGGGGATGAATTGGCTGCATTCTCATCTGGCCCATGAATATTGCATCATTGAGTGCTAGAAGAAGTTGAACTGCAGTGTTTTAAAGACACCTTAGCACTCCCAATTTATTGTGAGGTTTTATCAACAAGTACCAGTAAATCTCCATGTTTACCTTTGTCAAGTTTTCAATATCAAGGGCCTTTCTGTTTGACGTTTCTTGCCAATATTTGTTTAAGAAGCTAATTTCTGGCATGGTGTCTTTTGGTATTTCTTGGATAATATTGGCTTGTAGGAGAGAATATTTTATGTACTCAGAGATGTTATAGGACATATTTTTAGCTCTGATGATAGCTAATTCAACACTTTTCATTTTCATACCCCAATCTCCAAATATTATATATTTTATTGATTCTTCAAGACAAGGAAGATCGGTCGCTCTTCCCCATATAGTGTCTTTCCAATCTATATACTTTGACACCTTATCATTAGTATCTTCATAGAAAATACTCAAATTAGAAATCTGAGTAACTAATTGATCATTTGTCTTAATTGTCTCTTGAATCTGTTTGTATTTTTGACATAAAATTGTTCATTGTTTTATGCGTAATGTTTCCAGTTCTATTGCTTCTTTATTTACCTCATTCAGTTTTGTTTTCTCCTGGAGATTTTGAATGTTCTGCTGTAACTGATGAAATATTAGATCCTTCTCTTTAATTTCATTTTCAAATTTTAGTTTGAGACCTTCAAATTATTGTTGCATATTATTAATACTTGATTGCAACTCCTGCTCGATCTTTTGTTTTTCACTAAAGAAACTTTGCTCCATTTGAGCGATTTTATGATCTTTCTCCATAATTAATAACTCAATATTTGTTGGCTTATGAATAGTTGTGTTTGCATAAGCACCTGCAAACTGAGATAATCTGCAAAGTTCTTTTCCTGGAGCTGAATGAGTTCCTTTCCAGAGGACTTGCATTGATGTCGTATCCATAGGAAGTTCTGGGGAATCTTCCATCTTTTGTTTCTTCTTTGACCTAGATACAAAAAATTTGTGCTTTGGATTGTAAAATACATCCAATGGAGGTATTTCTTCAATCTTCAATATTATTTCTATTGTTGGGAAAATAGGGATGATCTTCATATCTTGGTCCTATGTTTCTCCTTGTTTCTCCTTTGTATCATTGAGCTTTAGTATCTGAGTTTTCTCTAGAGAAATTTCGGAAATCTCTGCAGTAAATGATATTTCCCTAACTAGTTTATTTACATTCTGTTTGTAAACAAAGTTTAGTTCTTTGATATTAATGAAATGAAGTGTTATCTCTGTTGCACTTTTGTATTTATGGTTATATGTGTATTCTGTTGTGTTCCTAGATAAATCCGGATCAATGGTATCATAGCGGTCTGCTCTTTATCGATCCTTCTATTATCATGAAATTGAACTTGATTGGCTGTTGCTCAGACAACTCTATGTAAATGTTTCAAACCAGCTTTTGGCTGGAGCTTAGCCTCTTTAGTCCTAGAGGGATCTCTCACAGGGTTTTATGATATTAGATAATGATAGGATTATATGGCCAACTCTATTTGAAAAGTAACTTGATTTTTGTGTATGTAGGTTGAAAATAATGCAAGCTTGCAACCATTGGGCTTATGGAGTCAAAAAATTAGTAGATTCAGTGAGTAAGGTTCCTTGACTTGCAAGCTGAGGTAGATAAGAGTCTTTAACAAAGGAAAATGACACATAGAACATAGGGAAACAAAATCATTTCATCAATAAAGGAAGTTAGAGCATACACATATGAATTTTGAGTAATAAAGATGAAATCTACTGCAAGTAGTACAAATAAAAATATAGATCAGAAAGGCAATAAAAAATCCATGAGAATCTCAGGCCTGTCAAGAAGAAGTCCTTTGTATTACTGATATCAGTCAAATTACATAAAGTTGCATATGGTGCAAAAAATATCCAACCCTTTACAACTTTGATTATCTGCCTTTAAATAGACCTTCTTACATCAAAGATGATCTCCCTCTTGGCTAGATTCATCGAACTCTTCTAATGACATCTTACATAACAGAAAAACATACCTTTTAATCAGAAAATGACAGTTATACTCTAAAACAGACCTTTTCCTAATAGGACTCAAACTCCTATGTATTACATCAAACTACCTTATCGTTTAAAATAGTTAAATATCTGACAAATAAGCCTCACATGTTCGAATAATATATGACATAGCTCATCACTACTTGACATCTTAAATATCCTCCTCAACATATGGAAACAAACCCTATTTTTCAGGAAAACATGACCCTATCTTCAACGAAGGCTTCAGTTGATGAGTTGTCTCCATTTCATGGTCTTCAAGTCATAAAGTTTTGGTTCCAAGGTCCCTTGATCTTTTGGATGTGTCCACCTATCCAGAACTACTTTTCAACTGCTCTGAAACTTTTTAAAACAGCTCAATACGAAAACAGAGCAGTTTCGTAGCGTCTAAAAAATGGCTTTTTAACTCAAAATTTCTCCTTCTTTATTGTTCCATAGTCTCCATCATGACCTGACACATCATCACTACCATTTCACCTCCTTGAAAGCTGCAAAAAGTGGTTTTAGAAGCAAAAAGAAAGCTACAAAAATTTTCGTAGCGTTTTCCTGGCTTCAAGCCTAGGAAATGCTACAAAACTGTGGAAAACTGTGAAATTTCCAGATTTTGACCCTGTCTCAAAAAGGTAACCTCCTGTTGTAGAAACTTGATTTTAAACATGCCATTAACCTCTTAAAACATAATAAAACTCAACTTAAGAGCCTTGAGGTGTTTCCTCTACATTAATGATGAATTGATCTATGGGTTCCTCAACTACAGCCATCTTTAAGCCCTTCTTCTCCAACTCCTCATGGATCAATTCTAACTGCTCTTGGAGGTATTTTACTTGGTCCTTCAATTTTCTATTGCTATATTTAAAGTGCAGGTTCATTTCTCTAACATGCTTCACCTCTCTTCTCAATGGTAGAGTCCATTTGATTAATTGTTGTGTATCATCTAAGGTCTTTGACACACTATCAACCTATTCTTCCCAAATCTTTTTCATTTTCTCAAACTACACTTTTTGAACATTATGTTTCCTTGCCTCTTTCTTCAAGTTTGCTATTTCATTATTTTCTAACTTCAACTGCTCCTCAACGACCTCAATCTCTGTTTTTTCAATGATTTTCTCCTTTCATTTCTTTTTCTTGATGACTAGATCTTCTTTTGCAGGTGATGATACGTCAATGATATTTAGTAGTGGTTGGATAGTTTCAGTGACCCTCTAAACCTCTTTATTGCTTTCCAAGAGTTTTCTAGCATGTCTTGTCATGGGTTTCCTAGCCTGAAACATGAAACCTGCATCCTCACCTTTAAACTCTAACTTCTTTAATGATTTGGCTTTCTTGAGCTTGTTTCCTCCCTCATCTATATCCTCATCTTAGACTATAGGAGTCTCTTCAATATTAATAGCATGCAGAATGTCTTCTAAATTGCCCCTAGCCACTATTTGGCTTCTTGTAATCATTTTTCTGCGATGTTTACTCACATTTGGCTCTTGTTTTGCAGGTTTTCCCACAGTTGGCTTTTGTTTTGTAGGTAAAACAATAGGTGTATCAAGTTTCTGCAATTGCTCTGTTTCCATGATTTTTGGTTCACTTTTCTCTGCCCCTATAGGTTCACTTTTTTATGCCACTGAAGGTGATGGTATACCTCTAGGTTTAGGAGTTCTTTTAGGGGTAATGGCATCCACTTCAAAACCACTGACAAATAGAAAAGAAGACCAGTCTCTACCTAGTATTTTTAACTCCTCTAAAACCAGCAACTTGATTAAACCATGATGAAAGAGTGAGGTTTCATTTCCTTCAGATTTAGCTTAAAATTTATCTGCCATTTTCGCTAAGCTTCTATATAAGTAAAAAGGTAGATCAAGAGATTTCTTACCAACAAAATGTAGTAGAAGCCTGAAGTGGTAAGAATAAACCATATGATACCTCCCTTCACATGTGAAGTGCTTCTGAATGATAAGCAATAGCTTTGAGAAGTTGTCTTTCATGTAGCTCCTTGGAATGGCATTTGTAGGGTCAATCTCACTATGTTCTAGCTTGATAAATTCCTTACATTCCTGCATGTTGAATTTGAAACCTTTGAATCATTGTTATCCTCCTCTTGGAATTACTGTTGTTGTTGCAATAGTCTCTGGTGTTATAGTGAGGTTCAGCATTCCCACTTTTGCAGCTGTCCCATTGAAATTGATGGAAAACTCCTTAGAAACATGCGCATGGCATCCTTGCAATCTTTGGCAAAACTAAAAAAATCCTATTCTTCTGAAAACTTATGAAGCTATTGGGTCTTCATTTATCAAGTTCATATATGATGGCTCATATCTGAGACAATGGCCACCTTTTTTGGTCTTCCTCTTTGCAGCCATGGTACTTTTATGTCTTCTCTACCTCGCTTGATCAATTATACCTGCAAACTTTTGAAAATGCCAGCCATAGCTTGGGCTTAATGAAATAGCTCCCCAAAGCTCAATAAAATGAAAAGAGGGAGTGGAGAATGAAAAATGACTCAATTGGGAAAGATTTTAAAGTTTTGATGACAACTAATGACATAATCATGACCCATACATGCTTAAAATGGTAATAATGACTTCAGCCATGACCATTGTACCTTAATTTAACCCTAAGTAACTCGAATGGCATCTACCGTAACCCTTTCAATCATTTACTAACACCTAGCACCTATTTTGAAAAGACAGACAGGAGTACCTCCTTTTGTAGCATACTTAGTGTATTTCTGGGCAGTTTCGCTACGAAAGTATTAACAGTTTCATAGCAAAAAGTGCATTTTTTCTGTGAAATTCACTACGAAAGTAGGAATTTTTGGCTAAAATGACCTTTTCAGAGTTGTAATCTTGGGAAATGAAATATTTCAGGAACTAATGATTGATGTGACATGAAAAGACTTGAATGGGGGTGGGTTTGAACCTTAGGATAGGCTAATAAGAAAGATTTAAAATTTTCCTTTACCAAGTAATGAAAAATGAATTCTATGACCATACCTTTGACACATGAACCTCTAAGACTATGTCAAATAATGTTTTACTTTGAGTGATAACACATTATTTTCATGTCCCCAATGAGGTCGGGGTATAAGGAGTTAGGGCTCAATCTGGTTGAACCTTTGCAAGATCAACCTCGGCAACCCCGACGGTCGCCCATAGGGGACGAAAAGAAAGATGAGGGAGCAGGATACCCTATCAAAATATTTCTCGAGGAGGCCCTCGAAAAATAAAGGAGCGCGGTGATGGATAACTTTTCCCAGATCCTTCAACGACTGCCCACTGACGAGCAACCAACAACCACTCTGGAGGTGCAACTCCTTTTAAGGTATAAGTAAACTTTGACATTCCAATATTTGAGGGAAAAATATATGCATATGTCGTAGATAGATGGTTGAATCTATTAGAAGGATATTTCTCAGTTCATGACTTTTCTGACCAGGAGAAGATTATTTTTTCACTCCTCAAAGCTACCCCCCATGTCAAGGACTGGTGGGAAAGCTACTGTGGGAAAAAGGATGAGGGGGAACCCTCTCTATTCTCGGTCATGCCCACTTGGAATTATTTCCGAGATGCCATCAAGGAACAATTTTATCCTGTGGGGAGCTATGAGAACAAGTACATACAATGGACTACACTACAACAGTAAAGGGATTAAGATGTGCATGAGCTGACAAATTTGTTCCATACCCTATGCACAAAGTTGGGTATCAAAGATTCAGAGAAACATTTGGTGTTGAAGTACCGTAGTTTTCTTTTGAGATACATTCAGGAGGAAATGGAGTTCCTTGACATCTCCTCCCTTGGTACGAAATACCGGTATGCTGCCAAGGTTGAGAAAAAATTCAAACAGAAGAAGCGAGACTTTGGATCTGCGAATCAAAAGCAAGGGAAAGGTTCCCCCAAACCGCAGAACAAAGGACAAATCCAAGGCATGGTTGCCCAATATAACCTACCCGAAGCCACGATCAAAGAAAAACACCACGAAGTTGAAGAAGGACATGGGAAAGTGGTGTGAGTTCCATAAGAGCTCCACTCACAACACAAGTGAGTGTCGGGCCAAGCAGTCATTGGTGGTCGAGATGGGCGCTTTTGAATCAGATGCATGTTCCGAATTTGAATCAAAACCCGACAAGGGGAATGAAAAAGGGAAAAATATTATTGATGCAGAGCCCAAGGCCACCATTTCCACTCCAAATATCAGAAGGAGGAACTGGAAGATCCAGAGGAGGAGGAGTGTCTCTTCCATTTCCAGATGTGGCTAAAGGGTTCACCGCTATAGTTCATTGTCAACAGTGGGAGCCAAAAGAACCTAATCTCAGTGGAGGTCATGAAGCATTTGGGGTTACTGACCACAAAAAACCCACAACCGTACACCATCAGGTGGCTTCACTAAGGACAAAATCTCCACGTCAGCCAGTAGTTCCACCTTCCCTACAACATCAAGCCCTTCAAACATTTCTCCTCTTGATGTTTGTGATGTGTTATTAGGCAAACCATACTTGTGGAAGTGACATGCTATGTATAAGTCCTGGACTTGCATTGTTATTATTCTTTGGAAAATAATTTATACGGATACCACAGTGCCACCGCTATGTCTATCTCTTTGGTTACTGAAAAACAATGCAGTAAGCTCATTTCCAAAAATCAGGAATTTTTTTTTCTTGCTAATCCACCCCCAGGGAAAGAAGAATATTGTGGCCACAACCTCTAGACAGGGCTCCTTCACATGACAAAAACAAATGGACAAGGTCATGGAGGAGAACGGGGACATATTCACCTCACCCACAAGAGTGCCTCTGCACTGTTTGGTCAAGCACCCCATCAATTTGACCCCGGGCGCGCGCTGCCAATGGGCCGATTTATCGACATTTTTATGGAGAATGATGAAATCAAGAGGGGATCGGGGCCAAGTTGTGAAAGGTGCATCCAATCGAGTTCATCACCTTGTGGGAACGTCGTGTTGGTGCGGAAGAAGGATGGGAATTGAGTCTTTGACTATCGAGTCTTTGGCTTGAAGATCACTATCCGGATTAGGTACCCAATCCCACGGATTGATGACCTTCTGGACCAACTCAAATGGGAAAAATATTTCAGCAAGATAGACTTGAAGTCTGGGAATCACCAGGTACTAATCGAACCCTTTGATTTGTGGAAGACTACCTTAAAATCCAAGGAGGACCTTTTTGAATGGCTGGTCATGCCTTTCAGGTTGACGAATGCTCCCGCTACCTTCATGAGGTTGATGGATGACATCTTGCAGCTATTCACCAACTCATTTGTAGTGGTGTACTCGTATGACATTCTGATCTTCAACTAGACTTGGGAAGAGCACCTCCACCACATCCGACAGGTCCTCCAAACACTGTGGCAACACAAGTTGTGTGTGCCAATTTGGAGAAGTGCACTTTTGTCATGATCCAGGTTCAATATATGGGATACATTATTGATTACCAGGGGGTGCATGTGGATCCAACCAAGATCCAAGTAATTTGGGATTGGCCAGCCCCAACCACTGTAATAAAGCTTCGCAGATTTATGGGTCTTGCTAATTTCTACCGCAGGTTTGTGTTGGGATTATCTCATATCAATTGGCCCTTGAGTCAAGTCACCAAGGGAGGAGTGAAAGAAAAATTATTTTGGTCGGAATCTCAATAGAAGGCGTTCGTAGAATTGAAACATCACCTTTGCTTTGCCCCAGTGCTCACATTACCAAACTTGCAACAACCATTTGAGATCGAGACAGATGCCTTTGACTATGCTATTGGGGAAGTTCTTACTCAAAAAGGGAATCCAGTGGCATATCACAATGAGAAACTGTCCGACATGGTCTACAAATATCCCACTTATGAAAAATAAATGTATTCCATTGTGCAGGCGTGCCACCAATGGAAGCATTACATTTTGGGGAAGGAAAAAGTCATCTACATAGACCACCGATCGCTGCAGTTCATACAGGCACAAGGGAAGTTGTAGAATGATCACCATCAGAAGTGGTCCACATATATGCAACACTTTCATTTGAACATCAAGTATAAGAAGGGCAGCACCAATAATGTTGTATATTGCATCAGCCGACCATCGATCATGGCGCTAACCACCATTCTCAACTCTTGTGGGCACGAGACTTCTGATTGGCCACTTCTCTACAAGAGCGATATGGAATTCAACCACACATATAAGACACTCTTGGAGGGTACGCAAGTTCCAAATTTTCACCTCTAGGATGCACTACTATGTCACCTGGGACACCTTTGTGTTCCTTCAAGCCAGCGGGCTAAGATGATTTGGGAAGCATACTACAGTAAAGTCGTTGGGAATTTCGGGTTCGAGAAAAAAGTGGCAGTACTTCAAAAGTATTTCTATTGGCCAAACCTTCGACAGGATGTTGGGAAGTACATCAAATCCTACACTGCTTGCGTCATTTCCAAACCTACCATCAAGAAGCAAGGCCCCTATACTCTACTACCTACCCCTAGTCGACCTTGGGAATCTATCTCCATGGATTACAGGTCGTGCCTTCCTTCTACTAAGCATGGAAACGACTATGTTTTCGTGGTCATCGACAGATTCTAAAAAATGGCCATTATGTCGGCCTGCAAGAATAATATCATAGCAGAAGCCATTGCTAAAATATTCTTTGAACGAGTGTGGGTGAAATTTGGGATCCCACAGTTTATCATTTCAGATCAAGAAAACAGTTTCCTTGGCACATTTTGGTCCAGCCTCTGGCCAATGTTGGACACCAAGCTCACCAAGTCCACAACTTTCCATCCCAAAACTAATGGCCAGACAGAGGTCGTCAAATGGATGATTGTACACATTATGCGCATGTACAATTCAAAGAATCCATGCACATGGGATGAGAGCCTTCCCTATGTACAACACAATTATAACTGGGCTCTCCATAGCTCAATCAGCCACAACCCCTTTCAGGTGGGTCTAGGTCACTATGTCCCATTGACTTAGCCATGCCATTTGTGCCTACTCCGGCTGATTTGGCTCATGTCTAGTCTGAAGTTGACAAAGAGAACAACTTCATTAGCACATTCAACACATCCTCCAGAAATTTCCAAAGAATTTTCTAAGTACAATCAATGACACGATCAACATCGGGTGCCATAAAAATTCCAGGTGGGCAACAAAGTGTGGCTACATTTGCAGAAGGAGCGCCTCACTGGATCCCACCGGAAGCTTCTCCTGCTCTGATATGGGTTGTACACCATCACCAAGGCTGTAGGTAACAATGCCTTCAAGCTCAACATTCCACCTTTCCTTGGTCTGCACCCAGTATTCAATGTGATCGCCTTCAGCCCTACTTCCCACCTCTACTAGACACCTCTGACATTGCAGAACAAATCACACTAATAGACTTAAACCCATACTGCATGGAATAGGCCACCATAGATTGTATCATGGACATTAAAATCAAGAACACTCACCAACATAAGATCTAATTGTATTGGGTTGTCAAAGTTGACCAACTCCAACACCAAGGCAAGTGGTTCACCAGGGACCAAGTTCAACAGAATTTTCCTCATCTCATGAAGGAACTCAATGCAATGGGGACCATTGCTTCCTAAGGGGGTGTTTAAGGCTGGAAAGTGACTTCCTCAACATTGGGGATTCCACCCGTTCAAGAGCTTAAAGCAAATACTTTTCCGTTGAAATGGTGGATCTGACTGGGGATATAGGGATCAGTTTCCCATATAGAAAGAATTTATATAACAATGGAATAAAATAAACATGAATGGAGTGATCTATTCTAGTGATAACATAAATAAAACTAAATCTAAATACTTCTCGGGATTGGACTGATTTATATGATTATGGAATAAGATTTCATAAGCATGAAACAATATAGATCATCGCATACTAAATTAATATAAGCACATTAAATAAACTAAAACAATGTAATTGATTGGTTGATGAAGAAACTTAATCATATAACAGCTCTCTAAGTCACTCATCTAAAAATATACCATTCATTACATTTTATTAATAATAATAAGAATATATGTCATTTCATTTCTTATTAGAGAGAAACAAATAGATAGAAACAAATTTACTAAAATCTTAGAAACATAAACCGATTAATACACAGATAATTGTACATGTTGCATCATAGCTTAGTTCTGAAAATATAGCCTCTGGGCTCAAGCTTTCAATTAGATACTTTTGTTCAAACAATAGTGTAAGTTCCAAAAGCCTCTTTCTCAAAAATCTAGATCCCTTTCTAAATGCATGAAAGGGGTTTAAATATTAATTAATATTAAAAAAATAGAAGACTTGTGAAAGAAGTATTCTAATATTAATCTAAACTATAAACTAAAATCTAGGAAATTAAAATGCATAATTCATAACAGTCTCATGACTATTTCTCGGATCCACACTCTAACTATTCCTTGAGCTGGCATGCTTTGATCATATATTTGAGCTGGGGGGGATGAATTGGCTGCATTCTCATCTGGCCCATGAATATTGCATCATTGAGTGCTAGAAGAAGTTGAACTGCAGTGTTTTAAAGACACCTTAGCACTCCCAATTTATTGTGAGGTTTTATCAACAAGTACCAGTAAATCTCCATGTTTACCTTTGTCAAGTTTTCAATATCAAGGGCCTTTCTGTTTGACGTTTCTTGCCAATATTTGTTTAAGAAGCTAATTTCTGGCATGGTGTCTTTTGGTATTTCTTGGATAATATTGGCTTGTAGGAGAGAATATTTTATGTACTCAGAGATGTTATAGGACATATTTTTAGCTCTGATGATAGCTAATTCAACACTTTTCATTTTCATACCCCAATCTCCAAATATTATATATTTTATTGATTCTTCAAGACAAGGAAGATCGGTCGCTCTTCCCCATATAGTGTCTTTCCAATCTATATACTTTGACACCTTATCATTAGTATCTTCATAGAAAATACTCAAATTAGAAATCTGAGTAACTAATTGATTCACTAATTATTCTATGAATCATTGATGCTGGATGTTAAATTGTTCATTGTTTATGTTATTGTTTCATTATTGCTCTTCTTTATTTACCTCATTCATTTTGTTTTTCTTCCTTGAGATTTTGAATGTCTCCATTGAATCGAGAAATATTAGATCCTTCTCTTTAATTTCATTTTCAATTTTAGGTTTGAGACCTTCAAATTATTGTTGCATATTATTAATACTTTGATTGCAACTCCCGCCGATCTTTGCTTTCACTAAAGAAATTGCTCCATTTGGAGTCATTTATGATCTTTCTCCATAAATAATAACTAAGTCATTTGCTATTATGAATAGTATCAGACACCGCAACCGAGATAATCCTCACAAAGTTCTTTCCCTTGAGCCGAATGAGTTCCTTTCCAGAGGACTTGCATTGATGTCGTATCCATAGGCAGTTTTGGAGAATCTTCCATATTTCGTTTCTTCTTTGACTTGGACACAACAAATTTTTTATTCGGACTGTAAAATACATCCAATGGAGGTATTTTCCTCAATATTCAGTATTATTTATATTATTGTAAAAGCAGGGATGATCTCCATGTCTTGGGCCGATGTTACTTCTTGTTTCTCCTTTGTATCATTGATCTTTAGTCCGAGTTTAGAATTTCAAATCTCTCAGAAATGATATTTTTAACTAGTTTATTTACATTCTGCTGAAACAAAAGCGTCTTTTGATATTAATGAAATGAAGTGTTATTCCTCTGCATGCACTTTTGTATTTATGGTTATATGTGTATTCTGCTGTGTTCCTAGATAAACTGGATCAATGGTATCATAGCGGTCTCCGTCTCTTTATCGATCCTTCTATTACTTCAGAAATTTGCACTTGGATTGGTTTGCTGACGTGATAAATCCCCATGTAACCTGCTTCAAACCGGGCCTGAATGACCACCAGCCTCACAAGATGAGAGGGGATCTCTTAAAGGGTTTTATGATATTAGATAATGATATGATTAGATGGCTAAATCTATTTGAAAAGTAACTTGATTTTTGTGTATGTAGGTTGAGAAGAATGCAGGATTGTGAACATTGGGCTTATGGAGTCAAAAAATCAGTAGATTCAGTGGCAAGGTTTCTTGACATGGAATATGAGGTAGATAAGAGTCTTTAATAAAGGAAAATCACACATAGAACATAGGGAAACACAGTGATTTCATCAGTAAAGAAAGATAGAGCATAAACATATGAATTCTGAGTAATAAAGATGAAATCTACTACAGCTAGAACACATAAATATATAGATAAGAAAGACATTAAAAAATCCATTAAAATATCAGGTAGATCAAGAAAAATTCCTCTGTATTATTGATATCAGTCAAATTACATAAAGCTGCAGTAGTGCAAAAAATCTCCAACCCTTTACAATTTCTATAATCTTCCCTTTAATAGACCTTCTTACATCAGATATGATCTGCCTCTTCGCTAGATTAACCGAACTCTTCCTATGACACCTTGCATAATAGTAAAACATGTGCTTTAATTAGAAAATGACAGCTACACTCTAAAACAGACCTTTTCCTAATAGGACTCAAACTCCTATTTATTACATCAAACTACCTTATCTCTTAAAACAGTTACATATCTGACAAATAATGCTTCACATGTTTGAATAAGCTATGACATAGCTCATCACTACTTGACATCTTAAATATCCTCCTCAACATATGGAACCAAACCCTATTTTTCAGGAAAATAGGACCCTATCTTCAACGAATGCTTTAGCTGATGAGTTGTCTCCATTTCAAGGTCTTCATGTCATGGATGATTTCTGGAAAGGTCCCTTGACCTATTGGATGTGTCCACCTATCCAAAACTCCTCTTAAACTATTCAGAAACCTTCAAAGACAACTCGCTACGAAAATAGGGTAGTTTCGTAGCGTCCAAAAAATGACTTTTTTAATCAAAATTTATGCTTCTTTGTTCTTGCATGGTGTCCATCATGAACTGACACATCATCACTACCATTTCCCTTCCTTGAAAGCTGCAAAAAGTGGTTTTAGAAACAAAAATACAGCTACCAAATTTTTCGTAGCGTTCTCCTCGCTTCAAGCCTAGGAAACACTACGAAACTGTGAAAAACTGTGCAATTTCCAGATTTTGACCCTGTCTCAAAAAGGTAACCTACAGCAGTAGAAAATTGGTATTCAGCATGCCATTAACCTTTTAAAACATAATAAAACTCAACTTAAGATCCTTGAGGTGTTTCCTCTTCATTATTGATAAGTTGAGCTATGGGTTCCTCCACTATAGTCATGTTTAAGCCCTTCTTCTCCAGCTCCTCATGGATCAATTCTAACTGCTCTTAGAGGTCTTTGACTTGGTCCTTCAGCTTTCTGTTCCTATATTTCAAGTGAAGGTTCATTCTTCTAATATGCTTCACCTCTCCTCACAATGACTGAGTCCATTTGATCAATAGATATGTGTTATCTAAGGTCTTTGACACACTGTCAACCTGCTCTTCCCAAACTTCTTTCATTTTCTCAAACTGCACCTTCTGAACAATATGTTTCCTTGCCTCTTTCTTCAAGATTACTATTTCATGATTTTCTAACTTCAACTTCTCTTTAAGAACCTCAATCTTTGCTTTTTCAATTTTTTTCTCCTTTCCTTTCTTTTGCTTCATGACCGATTCTTCTTTTGCAGGTGATGAAAGGTCAATGACGCTTGGTGGTGGCTAGATAGTTTCAGTGACCTTCTCAACTTCTTTATTGCTTTCCAAGAGTTTTCTAGCATGTCTTGTCATGGGTTTCCTAGCATGAAACATGAAACTTGCATCCTCACCTTCAAACTCTAAATTATTTACTGATTTGGCTTTCTTGAGCTTCTTTCCTCCCTCATCTATATCTTCATCTTGGACTATGGGGGTTTCCTTAATATCAATAGCATGCAGAATGTCTTCTAAATTTACCTTAGCCACTATTTGGTTTCTTGTAATCCTTTTGTTTCCATGTTTACTCACAATTGGCTCTTGTTTTGTAGGTGAAACGGCAGATGTATCAAGTTTCTACAATTGCTCTGTTTCCATGATTACTGGTTCACTTTTCCCTGCCCCTATAGGCTCACTTTGTTCTGCTACTGAAGGTGATGGTATACCTCTAGGTTTAGGATTTCTTTTACGGGTAATGGTATCCACTTAAAAACCACTGACAAATAGAAAAGAAGACTAGTCTCTGCCTAATATTTTTAACTCCTCTAAAACCAGCAACTTGATTAAACCATGATGAAAGAGTGAGGTTTCATTTCCTTCAAATTTAGCTTGAACTTTATTTTCCATTTTTCTAAGATTATGTATAAATAAAAAGGTAGATCAAGAGATTTCTTACCAATAAAATGTAGCAGAACCCTGAAGTGGTAGGAATACACCTTATGATACCTCCCTTCACAAGTGAAGTACTTCTGAATGATAAGAAGTAACTTTAAGAAATTCTATTTCATGTAAATCCTTGGAATGGCATTTGTAAGGTCAACCTCACTATGTTCTAGCTTGATAAATTCCTTACAATCCTGCATGTTGAATTTGAAACCTTTGAACCATTGTTCTTCTCCTCTTGGAATTCTTGTTGCTGCTGCAATATTCTTTGGTGTTATAGTGAGGTTTAGCATTCCCGCTTTTGCAGCTGTCCCATTGAAATTTAGGGCAAACTCTTTAGAAACCTGTACATGGCATCCTTGCAATCTTTGGCAAAACTATAAACACCCTGTTCTTCTGAAAACTTATGAAGTTGTTGGGTCTTCATTTATCAGGTTCATGTCTGATGGCTCATATTTGAGACAGTGGCCAACCTTTTTGGTCTTCCTTTTTGCAGCATGGTACTTTTATGTCTTCTCTTTCTCACTTGATCAGTGATACCTGCAAACCTTTGAAAATGCTAGCCACAACTTGGGCTTAGTGAAATAGCTCTCCAAAGCTCAATAACATGCAAAGAGGGTGCAGAGAATGAAAAATGACTCAATTGGGAAAGATTTTAAAGTTCAATGACAACTCATGGAATAATCATGACTCGTACATGCTTAAAATGGTAATAATGACTTCAGCCATGACCATTGTACCTTGATTTAACCCTAACTGACTCGAATGGCATCTATCCTAACCATTTAAATCATTGACTAACACCTAGCACCTATTTTGAAAAGACAGACAGGAATACTCCCTTTCGTAGCATACTTAGTGTATTTCTGGGTAGTTTCGCTGCTAAAGTATTAGCAGTTTCATAGCGAAGTGTGTTTTTTCTGTGTAATTCGCTACGAAATTAGGGATTCTTGGCTAAAATGATATTTTCGGAGTTGTAAGCTTGGGAAATGAAATATGTCAGGAAATAATGACTGATGTGACATGAAAAGACTTGAATAAGGGTGATTTTGGACCTTAGGATAGGATAATAAGAAAAATTTAAAATTTTCCTTTACCAAGTAATGAAAAGTGAATTCTATGACTATACCTTTGACACATCAACTTCTAAAACTATGTCAAATGATGTTTCATTTTTTTCTGAGTGATAACACATTATTTTCATGTCCCCAATGAGGCCTGGGCATAAGGAGTTAGGGCTCAACTGCTGGAACCTTTGCAAGATCAACCTCTGCAACCGGGACTGTCGCCCATAGGGGACGAAAAGATGAGGGAGCAGATACCTTCTATCAAATATTTCTCAGTGAGGCCCTCGAAAAATAAAGGAGCGGTGATGGATAACTTTTCCCGCATCCTTCAACGACCGCCCCACTCGACGAGCAACCAACAACCACTCTCGAGGTGCAACTCCTTTTTAAGGTATAAGTAAACTTTGGGATTCTCCAATATTTGAGGGAAAAATATAATGCATATGTCAGAGATAGATGGTTGAATCTATTAGAAGGATATTTCTCTACTCATACCCTTTTTCGACTGTGAGAAGATTATTTTTTCACTAAAGCTACCCCCATGTTAAGGACTGGTGGGAAACCTACTGTGAGAACAAGGACCAGACAGAACCCTCTCTGTTCTCGGTCGTACCAACTTGGAATTCTTTCCGAGACGCCGTCAAGGAACAGTACTATCCCATGGGGAGCTATGAGAACAAGTACATACAATGGACCACGCTGCGACAACAAAGGGATCAAGATGTGCATGAGCTGACGAATCTGTTCCATACCCTGCGCACAAAGTTGGGTATCAAAGATTCGGAGAAACATTTGGTGCTAAAGTATCGCAGCTGTCTGCACAGATACATTCAGGAGGAAATGGAGTTCCTCGACATCTCCTCGCTTGGTACGGCATACCGGTATGCTGCCAAGATTGAGCAGAAATTCAAACAGAAGAAGCGAGACTTTGGATCCGCGAATCAAAAGCAAGGAAAAGGTGCTTCCAAACCGCAAAACAAAGGACAGAGCATGGCTGCCCAATATAACCTACCGAAGCCACGTATCAAAGAAAAGGTTGACACCACGGTTGAAGAAGGAGTAAAGGGAAAGTGGTGGAGTCTCCTTAAGAGCTCCACTCACAACACAAGTGAGTGCCTGCCACAATATCAGACGAGATGGGCGCTTTGAATCCGATGCATGTTCCGACCCACTGGGAAACCCAAGGAACAGCAGGGAAAAATATTATCAAGTGCAGTAGCCCAAGGCCACCATTTCCACTCCAAAGGATTGTATAGAGGAACTGGAAGATCTGAGGAGGAGGAGTGTCTCTTCCATTTCCGCATGTGGCTAAAGGGTTCACCGCTATAGTTCATCATAGAACAAGAGCCAAGAACTCTATCCAAAGCACGAGGTCATGAAGCATTTGGGGTTACTGACCACAAAAAACCCACAACCGTACACCATCAGGTGGCTTCACTAAGGACAAAATCTCCACGTCAGCCAGTAGTTCCACCTTCCCTACAACATCAAGCCCTTCAAACATTTCTCCTCTTGATGTTTGTGATGTGTTATTAGGCAAACCATACTTGTGGAAGTGGCATGCTATGTATGAGTCCTGGCCTTGCATTGTTATTGTTACTTTGGGAAATAATTTATACAGGATACCACAGGTACCACCGCCTACGTCTATCTCTTTAGTTATTGCAAAATAATGCAGTAAGCTCATTTCCAAAACCGGGAATTTTTTTTTCGTGATCTCATTTGGGGGAAAGAAGAAGATGAGGACCATTAACCTCCCAAAGAGGGCTCACGCATGACAAAAGAATGACAAGGTCGTGGAGGAGTACAGGGACATCTTCACCTCGCCCATAGGGGTGCCTCTGCACTGATAGGTCAAGCACCCCATCAATCCGACCAGCGCCGCCGCCCAATGGAACGATTTATCGACACTTTTTTATGGAGAATGAGATGTAGAAATCAAGAGGCCGATTCAAAGAGTCGTTGTAGACAGCTCACATCCAATCGAGCCATCGCAACATGGGAGCCTCGATCGTGTTGGTGCGTAAGAAGGATGGGAATCGAGACTCAGATCGAATACTGAAAGGCCGAGTAAGATCATTTTCTCGAACAGTATCCAATCCCACAAATCGATGACTTTATGAATCAACTCAAAGGTGAAATATTTCAAAGAAGATCAACTTGAAGTTCTAGTATCAAAGAGGTACCAATCGAACTCGATTTCAGAAGACTACTCCTTCAAAGCCAAGGAAGGCCTTTTTCGAATGGCTGGTCATGCCTTTTGGGTTGACGAATGCTCCCGCCACCTTCATGAGGATGATGGATGACATCTTGCGGCCATTCAGCAACTCATTTGTAGTGGTGTACTTGGATGATATTCTGATCTTCAGCCAGACTTGGGAAGAGCACCTTCACCACATCCGACAAGTCCTCCAAACACTGCGGCAACACAAGTTGTGTGCCAATTTGGAGAAGTGTACTTTTGGCATGACCCAGGTTCAATATCTGGGATACATTATTGATGAAAGGGGGGTGCATGTGGATCCAGCCAAGATCCAAGTCATTCGGGATTGGCCACCCCCAACCACTATAACAGAGCTTCGCAGCTTTCTGGGTCTTGCTAATTTCTATCGGAGGTTCGTGTTGGGATTCTCTCATATCACTTGGCCCTTGAGTCAAGTCACTAAGGGAGGAGCGAGAGCAAAATTTTTTGGTTTTAATATCAATAGAAGGCATTCGTAGAATTGAAACATCACCTTTGCTCTGCTCCAGTGCTCACATTACCAAACTTGCAACAACAATTTGAGATCAATACATATGCCTTTGGGTATGTTATTTGGGAAGTTATTACTCAACGGGATCATCCAGTTGCATATCAAAGTGAGACATTGTCTAACACAGTCTACAAATATCCCACTTATGAAAAATAAATGTATTCCATTGTGCTGGCTTGCTAACAATGGAAGCATTACATTTTGGGGAAGGAAATAGTCATCCACATGTACTCACCGATCGCTCAGCCTTACAAGGTATATGAAGTTAGAATGATCGCCATCAGAAGTGGTCCACATATCTACAACAATTTCATTTGAACATCCAGTATAATAAGGGCAGCACCAATAATGTTTTAGATTGCCTCAGCCGACCACCGATCATGGCGCTAACCACTATTCTCAACTCTTGTGGGCACGAGACTTTTGATTGGCTGCTTCTCTACAAGAGCAATCCAGAATTTGGCCACACATACAAGACACTCTTGGAGGGTACACAAATTCCAAATTTTCACCTCTAGGACGCATTACTATGTCACCGGGGACACCTTTGTGTTCCTTCTGCCACGGCGACATGATTTGGGAAGCATACTACAAAGAAAGTCAGCTGGGAATTTCTGTTCAGAAAAAGTGGCAAAGATTGGTGTATTTCTATTGGCCGAACCTTCAGAAGGATGTTGGGAAGCACATCAGATTCTGCATTGCCTGTGTCATTGACAAACTGACCATCAAGAAGCAAGGCCTATATACTCTGCTACCTGCCCCTAGTCGACCTTGGGAATCTATCTCCATGGATTACAGGTCGTGCCTTCCTTCTACTAAGCATGGAAACGACTATGTTTTCGTGGTCATCGACAGATTCTAAAAAATGGCCATTATGTCGGCCTGCAAGAATAATATCATAGCAGAAGCCATTGCTAAAATATTCTTTGAACGAGTGTGGGTGAAATTTGGGATCCCACAGTTTATCATTTCAGATCAAGAAAACAGTTTCCTTGGCACATTTTGGTCCAGCCTCTGGCCAATGTTGGACACCAAGCTCACCAAGTCCACAACTTTCCATCCCAAAACTAATGGCCAGACAGAGGTCGTCAAATGGATGATTGTACACATTATGCGCATGTACAATTCAAAGAATCCATGCACATGGGATGAGAGCCTTCCCTATGTACAACACAATTATAACTGGGCTCTCCATAGCTCAATCAGCCACAACCCCTTTCAGGTGGGTCTAGGTCACTATGTCCCATTGACTTAGCCATGCCATTTGTGCCTACTCCGGCTGATTTGGCTCATGTCTAGTCTGAAGTTGACAAAGAGAACAACTTCATTAGCACATTCAACACATCCTCCAGAAATTTCCAAAGAATTTTCTAAGTACAATCAATGACACGATCAACATCGGGTGCCATAAAAATTCCAGGTGGGCAACAAAGTGTGGCTACATTTGCAGAAGGAGCGCCTCACTGGATCCCACCGGAAGCTTCTCCTGCTCTGATATGGGTTGTACACCATCACCAAGGCTGTAGGTAACAATGCCTTCAAGCTCAACATTCCACCTTTCCTTGGTCTGCACCCAGTATTCAATGTGATCGCCTTCAGCCCTACTTCCCACCTCTACTAGACACCTCTGACATTGCAGAACAAATCACACTAATAGACTTAAACCCATACTGCATGGAATAGGCCACCATAGATTGTATCATGGACATTAAAATCAAGAACACTCACCAACATAAGATCTAATTGTATTGGGTTGTCAAAGTTGACCAACTCCAACACCAAGGCAAGTGGTTCACCAGGGACCAAGTTCAACAGAATTTTCCTCATCTCATGAAGGAACTCAATGCAATGGGGACCATTGCTTCCTAAGGGGGTGTTTAAGGCTGGAAAGTGACTTCCTCAACATTGGGGATTCCACCCGTTCAAGAGCTTAAAGCAAATACTTTTCCGTTGAAATGGTGGATCTGACTGGGGATATAGGGATCAGTTTCCCATATAGAAAGAATTTATATAACAATGGAATAAAATAAACATGAATGGAGTGATCTATTCTAGTGATAACATAAATAAAACTAAATCTAAATACTTCTCGGGATTGGACTGATTTATATGATTATGGAATAAGATTTCATAAGCATGAAACAATATAGATCATCGCATACTAAATTAATATAAGCACATTAAATAAACTAAAACAATGTAATTGATTGGTTGATGAAGAAACTTAATCATATAACAGCTCTCTAAGTCACTCATCTAAAAATATACCATTCATTACATTTTATTAATAATAATAAGAATATATGTCATTTCATTTCTTATTAGAGAGAAACAAATAGATAGAAACAAATTTACTAAAATCTTAGAAACATAAACCGATTAATACACAGATAATTGTACATGTTGCATCATAGCTTAGTTCTGAAAATATAGCCTCTGGGCTCAAGCTTTCAATTAGATACTTTTGTTCAAACAATAGTGTAAGTTCCAAAAGCCTCTTTCTCAAAAATCTAGATCCCTTTCTAAATGCATGAAAGGGGTTTAAATATTAATTAATATTAAAAAAATAGAAGACTTGTGAAAGAAGTATTCTAATATTAATCTAAACTATAAACTAAAATCTAGGAAATTAAAATGCATAATTCATAACAGTCTCATGACTATTTCTCGGATCCACACTCTAACTATTCCTTGAGCTGGCATGCTTTGATCATATATTTGAGCTGGGGGGGATGAATTGGCTGCATTCTCATCTGGCCCATGAATATTGCATCATTGAGTGCTAGAAGAAGTTGAACTGCAGTGTTTTAAAGACACCTTAGCACTCCCAATTTATTGTGAGGTTTTATCAACAAGTACCAGTAAATCTCCATGTTTACCTTTGTCAAGTTTTCAATATCAAGGGCCTTTCTGTTTGACGTTTCTTGCCAATATTTGTTTAAGAAGCTAATTTCTGGCATGGTGTCTTTTGGTATTTCTTGGATAATATTGGCTTGTAGGAGAGAATATTTTATGTACTCAGAGATGTTATAGGACATATTTTTAGCTCTGATGATAGCTAATTCAACACTTTTCATTTTCATACCCCAATCTCCAAATATTATATATTTTATTGATTCTTCAAGACAAGGAAGATCGGTCGCTCTTCCCCATATAGTGTCTTTCCAATCTATATACTTTGACACCTTATCATTAGTATCTTCATAGAAAATACTCAAATTAGAAATCTGAGTAACTAATTGATTCACTAATTATTCTATGAATCATTGATGCTGGATGTTAAATTGTTCATTGTTTATGTTATTGTTTCATTATTGCTCTTCTTTATTTACCTCATTCATTTTGTTTTTCTTCCTTGAGATTTTGAATGTCTCCATTGAATCGAGAAATATTAGATCCTTCTCTTTAATTTCATTTTCAATTTTAGGTTTGAGACCTTCAAATTATTGTTGCATATTATTAATACTTTGATTGCAACTCCCGCCGATCTTTGCTTTCACTAAAGAAATTGCTCCATTTGGAGTCATTTATGATCTTTCTCCATAAATAATAACTAAGTCATTTGCTATTATGAATAGTATCAGACACCGCAACCGAGATAATCCTCACAAAGTTCTTTCCCTTGAGCCGAATGAGTTCCTTTCCAGAGGACTTGCATTGATGTCGTATCCATAGGCAGTTTTGGAGAATCTTCCATATTTCGTTTCTTCTTTGACTTGGACACAACAAATTTTTTATTCGGACTGTAAAATACATCCAATGGAGGTATTTTCCTCAATATTCAGTATTATTTATATTATTGTAAAAGCAGGGATGATCTCCATGTCTTGGGCCGATGTTACTTCTTGTTTCTCCTTTGTATCATTGATCTTTAGTCCGAGTTTAGAATTTCAAATCTCTCAGAAATGATATTTTTAACTAGTTTATTTACATTCTGCTGAAACAAAAGCGTCTTTTGATATTAATGAAATGAAGTGTTATTCCTCTGCATGCACTTTTGTATTTATGGTTATATGTGTATTCTGCTGTGTTCCTAGATAAACTGGATCAATGGTATCATAGCGGTCTCCGTCTCTTTATCGATCCTTCTATTACTTCAGAAATTTGCACTTGGATTGGTTTGCTGACGTGATAAATCCCCATGTAACCTGCTTCAAACCGGGCCTGAATGACCACCAGCCTCACAAGATGAGAGGGGATCTCAAAGTGGTTTTATGATATTAGATAATGATATGATTAGATGGCTAAATCTATTTGAAAAGTAACTTGATTTTTGTGTATGTAGGTTGAGAAGAATGCAGGATTGTGAACATTGGGCTTATGGAGTCAAAAAATCAGTAGATTCAGTGGCAAGGTTTCTTGACATGGAATATGAGGTAGATAAGAGTCTTTAATAAAGGAAAATCACACATAGAACATAGGGAAACACAGTGATTTCATCAGTAAAGAAAGATAGAGCATAAACATATGAATTTCTATATTGAAGATGAAATTCATTGCTACCAGAACACATAAATATATAGATAACAGCGATATTAAAAAATCCATGAGAATCTCTGTGTCTATCAAGAAGAAGTCTTCGTATTATTTATATCAGTGAAATTACATAAAGCAAGATATGGTGCAAAAATCTCCAACCCTTTTGAAACTTTTTTAATAATATGCCTTTTAAATAGACTTTCTTACAATAGGGATGATTTTCTCTTTGGCTAGATTCACCTAAATATTCTCCATGACACCTTACATAATATAAAAATATGTTCTTAATTTAAAAATGACACCATACTTAAAATAGATTTTTTCCTAATAGGACTAAATTTTGCTTATTAGTATCAACTAATTTATTTTAAAATGTCATATATTCTATAACCAGCTTACATAAGCTGAATAGAAGCAGACATAGTTTACTAATATTGACATCTTTAAACATTCTACTAACATATGAACCAAACCTTGTTTTTATGAAAACAACATCTTATTCTTCAACGAAGCTTCAATTGATGAGTCGTTTCATTTACGGTTTTCATCTATAGATGTTTGGTGGTAAGATCCTTTTGGATCATGATGTTTCCATTCTGTTTCAAAATTACTTAAAATCGCTTACAACTTCAAAACAACCGTTATTAAAATAAAGAAGCATACCTAAAATGGTTTGTATTTCAAATCTTCGCTTTTTTGTTTCTGCATGGTGTTCATCATGTCCTGGACCATATCGCTGTCATAATTTCACAGAATGGCTAAGAGAAACTACCTAGCACATACTTGTTGCCGTTATGGAGACTAGAGTCACTTTTCCACCTTGATTACATTTTCAGGTGTTTATTTTTCCAGATAAATTCTTGAACAAAAATAGTTGACATATTTTTCTCGCCTTTACACTTATACATTCTTTCAAATTCATGGCCCTAGAGAACAATGATTATTCTCACTTATGGTAAAAAAATGTTCATTCTAATTTCCACATGATCCAACACCCATTTTACTAATTCGTATGGTAGCATTTTTGATATTAACAACACCCATGAATAAAAGATTTAGTTACATCGTATTTTGCCATTCAACTGTGATGCAGTAATCATCGAAACTTTTGTTTAGAATTACTTGGGGGATTTTTTCATTCTCAAATAACTATTATCCTCTCATAACAAACCACTGTCGCATGTTAAAACAGACAGCGAGCTATCTGTTTTTGTCAAAAACTAACCTAGATGGTGGTGATTTTCATGCTTAATCACTTAATATCCTTATGTACATGTTTTTAATTACCTCATTAAAGAAAACCAGAAAGTTTAAAGACCGCTAAATTTATTAACTATCAGATCAATTAACCTATGTATACGAATTTTTAATAAATATGAAATAATTATAAATCGATCATGAAACCTTTAGACCATAAAACACCTAAATTATTGAAATCGATAGTGAAGGGTTCATGCGAGCGCTTGATAGTTGTTGTTTTACTTGGACTCATAGATCGTCTTTTCATGATTAATACTTACATTCTCATGTTCGACATGTAATGTGATATCGTCAAGGAGTTTTAGAGAATGCGATATCAAGATGATGACAGTAATCATATCGCTTAATCACATTAACAATACTTTGTTTTCTGCATTTTAGTTCAACGCGATTGGAACATTTTTTTGCTATTTCTATATCGTGTGATTTGTTGTTTCGGAATTTCGAGATTTTAAGCGTATTTACTTCCGCTCTTGTACTTCATTTTTTATGTGAATTTTAGAGCGCTTTTTTATGATTTTATTGTTTTTTTAATAGTGTTAAAACTTAGTCTAAAAAATTGAATTTTAAGTTTTATCAATAAAATGAATTTAATCCATTTTTTTGAAAGGGTCCTCACTATTATTTCTTTGCTTAATATAACAGAAAAATGGGAAAGTTGTTGTACGATTTCAACAATTAAGCACATATTGGATGAATCTAGAATTTAATATTACTTAAAAGATAGTATTCTAGGAAATTTATAAGTGATTGGGAACATGTCTTTAATAGAAATTTATCTAAATAACCTATTTTACTTGAAAATTTTTTCTTTTGTAAATGAAATTTTCTTTTAAATGAATCAAACCTTAGTAATAGCAAGATACAAGAAATTACCTAAAGCTTAGCTATTTACGAAATTATTAGCTAGTAGAGCCATTGTTTGTGTACATTCAGTTTCGCACAAGGTTACTATTTAACCAAAATGAACCAAAAGATCCCATCTATACATAATAGACATTTTAAATGTAATGTAATTACTTTTATTTTTTTATTACTTTAAAAACTATTATCCTGGTTTGGTAGCTATAAGTGATAATGTCGACATTCATTGGTTATGAATTTTTGAATGTTGATCGATGAGATCTTCGTTTCGTGTGGTTTTGTGCTGCTTGTCACCATCTCAGTTTGCACAATTATTGTAATGTCAATTTTGTTGTTTATGAACATGATGAGTCAACTTTATCGAGATCTTCAAATTTAAAGTTTTTGATATTTTGAATACACTTTAAAAACATCTATTATGAATTGGAATGGGAGGTTATCATTTTTCTTCCTTACTAGGATTTTTGATGACTATTTAAATAAAAGATGCTAATACTTCAATAAAATTCATATTTTGTAAAAATAACTTTCTAACTTGATTCACAAAAATTAACTTACATGGGTTAGAAGAATTTCTTCTTTTTAATTTGTTATTTGAATCAAAATTTTCCAAAGAACAGAGATTTAACTTATGATTTATTTCTAGTATTATATCTTAAAATTAATACTTTCACGCCTAATAAAATGACAAGCATTTAATTGCGATATTGAAAAAACTTGTTTTATTAAACTATATACATATTCGCACAAAGAAATATTGTTTTTTAAGATTTTTTTTGGAGGACAAGTCTGCTTTGAAGACTTTCTTCTTAAATTTTATAAAAATAAAAGTTGATGGACCTATTTTTTCGATTATTCGAAAGGGTTTTACGGAGTTTTTGAAATTTTGTTGTTTAGCTATTCTCATGTGCACTTTATCCCATTTCAATACCACAACTTCAATTTCAAACCTGTTATTTTTTATTTTATTTGAATCAAATGGAATTAATCAATTGTTGATTATGATTATGTATCATTTTATTTTTTTCTCTTTTCTTCTTCATTTTTAACTGTTGTATATCTTTTATCAGAAGCAGAAGAGAAAGGAACAGCCTGTTAATGAACTGAACGAAGTTGTTGACGGAATAAATATGTTAAAGGTAAAATTTCTAATTTCCTAATATACCAAATCGTGGCATGAGAAGTTCCTATTGAAGCTTTTTTAGTTATCCTATCCGCCTACAATGAAAATTCAAACATTTAGCCAATTTTCCGTATTTCGATCAATGGTGCGTTTAAATATTCTTATGAGGTTTTTATTTGTGTGATCGCCAAACTATTTCCCTCGAGGATAATACCTTAATATTCCAACTTAATCCTCTTTTTTTTCAAAGAAAATTCAGCGATGGCATTTCCAGAAAAATAAGAGGCGATGTCAAATACTAAAGCATAAGGGACACCAAACCTTGTGATGATAAATTGATCAATGAACTCAATAATATTTTCAGAGTTGGTTGTCATTAGAGGTATTGCTTCTACCCACTTTGTAAAATAATTTGTAGCAATCAATAAATCTTTATGTTGTTTAGAGTAATGAGGAACAATATCACCAATTATATCGAGTCCCCATTTTTAGAAAGGTTGTTCCATAATGACTGGTTGAAGTGGCATTGAGGCTTTTCTTTGTCTTCTTGCCATAGTTTGACAAGTTTTGTAATTTTTGGCATAGCTGTGTGCATCTTTGAATAATGTTTGAAAGAATGACCTACATGTGAAATTTTATGGGATGTGGTATCTCCACCAAATTGTCCACCTGCTGATCCATCATGAAGTTCCTAAAGCACATTAAGTATTTTAGTTTTCTCTAGACACCTCGGTAAAACGGAATCATAATTTTTTTTCAATAACACATCATTGACTAATTGATATTGATTAGCCTTCAATATTAATTCTCATTTTCTTTTGGAATCCAAATTAAGTGGAGCATAACCACTCTTTAGATAAAACCTTAAATCAAAAT
This sequence comes from Pinus albicaulis, assembly GCA_034641835.2. NCBI lineage: Eukaryota > Viridiplantae > Streptophyta > Pinopsida > Pinales > Pinaceae > Pinus > Pinus albicaulis. The sequence continues at coordinate 1,611,729,311 of CM076582.1, read as the reverse complement.
ACTATGATTGAGGGTTGATATTGAGTACCTCAGTAAAATTCTCAATAGTAGAAGTTACCTCATCAAGTGATGTATCATTCATTCCTGTAATCAGTCTGCAAAATCCTTCTCCTCTCAAAATTTTAGTAGGTTTAATTTCTAAGTCATATTATTGCATGGCATTTGCCTAATTGGCTCTCCTTTCTCATATTTCCTTCAATGTAACTACTTGTTTGACTGATCAGAAAAGAACCATTACTTTGACATGAAATTTCAGAAGAAAAGGGCGAAAATATTTGACCGCTTTATAAACTGTAAACACTTGTTTTCTGACTCCTATATAGTTCAATTCAGCTCCTTGAAAATTAGAACTAAAAAACGAAATTGGGTTTCAATATTTTTATCATGTGGTTGAGTTAATACCGTGGCATATGATAGATCAAAGGCGAAAGTATATAGAATGAAATAATTGGTAAAATTTGGAGTTGAGAGAGAAGGAGCATTGGCAATACCTTGTTTAATAATTTTAAATGCTTCATTTTCTTGCTCACCCCATTTAAACAATGTATCTTTATTTATCATCTTTTTCAATGGAAGGAAAATATGCAAAAAATATGGAATGAATTGTTTTACTAAGTTTATCTGTCATAAAGAGGATTGCATTGATTTTTTGTTATGTGGTAGTGGAATTTCTAAAATTGTTTTAATCCTCTTGAGATCAATACAAATTCCATTTTTTGAGACGATAAAACCAAGAAGTTTACCTGCACTTAAAGAAATTTTTTACTTCTTTAGATTAATAGAAATCCCAAATCTTTTGCATCTTTCAAAGATCTACCTTAATTCATGTAAATGATTGTTTCTCTTGTTTGAATATATGGTTATATCATCAAGACAAATGACCATTGTTTGATTTATCAACTCTTTAAAGGAAATATCTATGGCCCTCCGAAAATGTCCTCCTGCATTCATTAATCTGAATGTCATTTTTTGGTATGCATATGTTCCCGATTTCGTTCTAAAAGAAGTTTTCAATGATCCTCTGGATGAACCCGAATTTGGTTATATCCTGAAAATCCATTTAAAAAAGACATTAATTCTGAACCTGCTACTAACTGTAAAAATTGTTCCATCGATGGTAAAGGAAAATGATCCTTTTGACATGCTTTGTTTGGATTTATAAAGACAACACAAATTCTAGCTATGTATTATTTTTCCTCATGGGTACTTGGAAGTTAGAAACCCATTTTGATTGTCTAACAGGAAAAATAATTTTGGCTTTCAAAAGTTTGTTTAACTCATTTTTTATTTGAGTTTCCAAATTTGGATGTATTTTCCTGAGCTTTTGCTGGATGGGTTGAACATAAGGTACCATAGGAATAATATCTTGAATGATAGATAGTTTGTAGGTTTTAGGATCTTCATAATTCCATGCAAAAATATCTTTGTATTTTTTCAATAAGGAAATGAATGCATTTATTTCTTTAAATGAAAGGGTAAGCCCTAGATTTATATCTTTTGGCAACGTTAGCCAAAAGATCAACATTGGAAATTTGTGATCTAGGAATATGAGAGATATTGAATGCTAAAAGATGAGATGTGAGGTCTTGAACCAGATAATAATAATGTTTCAAGTGAATTGAGAGACAGTAAATAGTGTTTCGTACATGTCTTACAACAATTTCTGCCTTTCCAAATACCTGAATATATTGTATATCAAGACTTATTTCTTTACGAAGACCTTGAAATAAAGCTTCATATTCAACAATATTGTTAGTGCATTCAAACTCAAGTCTACAAGCTAGCATAATTTTTTCACCTTTTAGATTTATAAGTACGCATCCTGCTCCTACACCATCATTGGATCTTGATCCATCAAAGAAAATTTTCCAAAATGGAGAATGGATTATTGTTTCTTCTTCAAAATTTAAGCATTTGGAAATTTTTTTTGGGAAATTTTTTCTATTTGTGAATTAACAGAATCGATCAAGAAAGGTGAAATTTTAGCATTAAAATTACCCAAAAATGAATCTGAAGAATGATTACCCAAAATATTATTATTGAATGCTATGGGTTCATTTTCTTCTCCAAGATCTGTAACTGAGTATTTCATATGCTTTTCACGATCAACTTTGATTTGGTTGGGTTTTCCATTGTATGGAAGCCACATGTGAGACCAGATCAATTAAATATTGATAGGGCATTAGGCCCGGTAGCAGCTGATAACAGGGAGGAGATTTGTCCACATGTTGTGGCTAGTAGGGTTCGAAATCATTTGAATTGTAACAGCTAGGTGTCAATACCTCAGCTTCCTGTTTCATTTAGATCAGTTAGGATTAGTAGAAGTCGAACAGTTAGGTTCGACCCATCTGTAATGTTCAGTTTTCGAGTAATTTGTAATTAAGCTTTTGATTTACTAATAATGACCCTCACAAAGGAACCAAAGAGTCATATGTTGATGTATAAATATATCTCTCGGATGTATTGAAAGGGAGAGGAGATTCTGCAATAAAATCCGTGTGTTGAGCAATCGTTTCCTGTTGAATAAAATCTAGTGCTCGTTGATTTTCAATTTGAATTGAACTGATATTGTGTGTAGAATTCGGTGAATCAAGTCACCAAGAAACCTCTGTAATTCTCTGTCCATTTCCTTCTCTCGAATTGTCTGGGTAAGTAAAGAAATCCCGTGTGTGGGCGAGGTCTGTGTAAATGGTGGTCGATGAACTCTATTCTGAGGTTGTGAGGACTCCACTGTAAGAAGAATAGACTGTCCGTGTTTAATTAAATCCTGAATCGAGATCGGAACCGAGTTAACAACCGGAGAGTATAGGACGGAGGCATTAACCCGAGGTCAGGCGCTGTTGCGAAACCGCGAGCGGGTTGACGAAACCACCCTACCCATATCGCACCGATTTTTGGGAGCGGGCGGTATTTTCCAACGACGAGCGATTCCATAGATCCTTCGACACGTGGCACCGAACGGAAGTCCAAAACTGCCTTCCAATGCACGCCATCGCGCGTTAACGTTCGACCAAGGAGATTGAGCGATATCGCCGGAGACCGTCGATCTGGGGGGATGTCATCAGACGGTGGTCGGTTGATGGAGATGCGCGAAGGATAACCCAAGGTACGGTGTACGCGTTTCGATGGTATGTGTGGGGCCGGAACATAATAAATTTGGTTAATTAAAAGATTGACGGATAATTGACATAAGACTAGAGTGTTAAGGTTATAAGGGTTGGCGGTATAATATAGAGTCGAGATATATATTTAATTTGTCAAAGGCTGTTGATAAAGTTTATTTATCAAATTCCTCGAATTTGATAAATAAAAATAGAGAAAAAAATAAGAAGACCACGTGGAGGTGAGACAAGTGAACAAAAGAGAAACTTTGACAGAGCCACGACTATAATAGACTAGCTCTCCTCACTGTGACTCTCACTATACAAGCCAAATATCGATGCAATTTCTCATCAATATCTCATAAGAAAAAAAATCGTGAGGACCAAGGATCTAAAAATGAATATATCAATAACTGAGTTTAATTACTTTTGGATTTGATGACAATCAAATACTTACCTAATTGATTTCTCCTTAGACCTTAACCCTTTTTCTATCCATTTGAACTATGCCAACTTATGGTTTCTGGGGTGTGATATTTAACTTATCGCAAATTGAATATGGCATTATATTGGATAATGCTCCAGAATCAATCAAAGAGTTATGAACATTTCTATTGTATATTTCATAGATTAAGAGGAAAGGAGGGGTGTGAGAATTGGATCTATCGCCAATCAAAATAGCATCTGAAGCATTTACGTTTTTTGAATTGTCAATTGTTGGTTTCCCTATCTCATTAGTAGCTTTAGAAATAACATTTGAAGGAAGAGGAGATTCAATAACCACATTCAAATATTTCAATAAGATATTTTGTTGTCTCTTTAATTTTCTAACTTCATGAAGAGAAATATTAGCTTTAATTTTCTTCCTATCCTAAAAAATGTTGTATTCAATATTGTCAGATACTACCAAAGTTTTAGACTAAGGATTGGGTTCATATTTAATCGGTTGGGATTCAGTAATAACTTGTTGAGATGTTTTAACTTGTGGTTTTTTATTGACATGTTTGTCTTTAGCAATAGAAGTTGGGACCTTCTGTTTCTGTATTGATTGATTTGGTTCTACAGAAGCCTTACTTCTAGTGCTAATAGGCATTGCTTCATATTATATCTCTTCATCAGAATAATGTAAGACAAAGTCCCATAATCCATGTAATTGAGCTACTTCTTCATCTTGAGATTCGTCAGCAGAAGCTGTAGTTTCTTCTTCTTCTTTTTCTTCTTCTTCTTCTTCTTCAGATTCAACATTAGAAATAAAAATGGGAGGCTTTGATACAGACGCCTGATTTTTTTTTTAAAGATATAAAGGGTTTTTTAGTAGAAGTCTCAGCAAATTGTTTTTTAATTTCGACCATTTCATTGGACATGGTCTTCAGGACATTTTTCAACCCTTCAAGATCGAAAGGATCTTTGGGATTTTTCTTCTTTTGCTCATCTTTAAATGTTACTTTTTTATATTTTTTATCTTCTAACTTGGTCTTCTTTTCTAAATATATAATTATTCTCTCAAGAGACAAGGCTTCTTTCATATTTTCCACAAGGGTGGGCTTATTGGCTCTATCTACAAAAATTGCTATATTATAAGGAAGAGAAGATATGTACCACTCTATTTTTACATAAAAGCCTGGTCGAGTGGTAGCTACAACTTTATTCAATAACTTGTTAAATCTGGAGTTGAAGTCTTTGATATTTTCATTTGAATTAGCTTTTAAATTAGAAAGATTATTGATTAATGAGGCAAATGTCCTATCATCACCATATTTAGCAAGAAATAGGTCTTGAAAAGTATTCCAATCTCCTGTTGAACCAGAAGGGAGGGAAAAATACCAACATCCTGCAAATCCTTGAAATATATATGGAAACAATCTTACTACAACATCTTCATGTTGCATACCATGGAGACTCATAGCCAACAAAAAATTATTGAGATGTTCTTCAGCAGGAAGGCTATCTTCAGGATTATTTTCTGGTAACCATTTTTCTGGAAGATCGCGAAGATGATGTAAATTTTTCATTTGAACAACTCCTAGATTAACCCATGGTAAGTTGGCCATTATTTGAGTTGTTGCATGTGAATATGAGATGGTGGGTCCAGAAGCATATATGGATGGAGAATAACTTACTACTAGACTAGTACTACTTACACCATCACTGATTGTTTGAGTAGAAGTGGGTTGATGAAGAGAAATGGGTTGATTAGAGGAGATGGTGGGACTAAATGAGAATGAATATGATGTGATCTCACTGATATCTCATTGAGATGTTGGTGCGGTTTCTTTCTTATGATGAGATAAAATTGGAAACTCGAAAGGAGTTATCCCAATTTTTTCACTTTGTGATTAGGTTAACACACCAGTACTTCGAAACTTAGATGTAATACTTTCTTTAGAAAATTCTAGATTGGTTTCCTTATCTGGAGATATAGATATTTGTTCTAATATTTTAATCAAAGACTGAACTTCGAGAGATTTGGGAATGTGTTTTGAAGAAGGTCTAGGAAGTAATGTTTTAGGAGATGCAAGAAATGGTTATATAGCTTGAGGGTTATGACTAGGAGATAGTGAAAGAGATCTAGAAGCCATAGAAAATTTGGAGGGGGTTTGACTCTTATGTTGGATTTTTAATTGAGATTCATATTTATATGCCATACATAGTCATATGTCCCTCATTCTAGTGCCAAAAACGTTGAAGGATGCAGAGTGACTTCCTCAACATTATGGATTCCACCCGGTCATGAGGTTAAAGAAACTCCTTGCAACTCCTTTTCCACGAAAATGGTGGGTCCGACTAGGGATATAGGGACCAATTTCCCATATAAGAAAAGAGTTTCTATAAAAATTGAATAAAATCATAAAAATGGGGTGATATATTCTAATGATAACATAAATAAAACTAATTCTAACTACTTCCCGGGATGGAATGATTTATATGATTACAGAGTAATATTTCATAAGAATGAAACAATATAGATCATTTGCATACTAAATGAGTGTAAACACATTAAAGAAACTAAATTAGTGTAATTGATTTAGTTGATGAAGAACATTAATCATATAACAAATTTCAAACTCACTTATCTAACAACATATCATTCACTATATTTTATCAATAGTAATAAGAATATATATCATTTCAATGCTTATCAGAAAGAGACAAATAGATAAAAACATGTTTTATAAAATCTCATAAACGTAAAAAAATGAATACACAGATAATAGTACTCGTTGCATCATAGCTTAGTTCTGAAAAGATAGCCTCAGGGCTCAAACTTTCAATTAGATACTTCTGTTCAAACAATAGTGTAAGTTCCAAAAGTCTCATTCTCAAAAATATGGACCCCTTTCTAAATGTATGAAAGGGGTTTAAATACTAATTAATATTACAAAATAGAAGAATTGTGAAAGAATTCTTCTTAATCTAATCTAAAATATAAACAAAAAACTAGGAAGTTAAAATGGAGAAATTAAAATAGTCTCAAGGTTGTTTCTTGGATCCACTCTCTAACTGTTCCTTCAACTGGCAGGCCTTGATCGTATATTCGAGTTTGGGGTGATTCATTGGCTTCATTCTCATCTGGCCTGTGAATATTGCATCATTGGCTGCTGTAACATCCACGATTTTTGGTTCTGCCACTGGTACTGGTACATAAATTAGAGGAATCGAAATAATAATTTGTTCTACTTCTGGCACTTGAACCTGAACTGGAGGAATCAAAATTTGTTCTGGCACTGGCCCGGGGAACATGTAGTCTGGAAAATGATAATTCCTTTATTCACGATATTGTTTGAATTGTATCAAATCTTATGGAATAAACCTTAAAGTTGATATTTGAATAACCCTTAAGAATTATGGAATTGATCCAAACACATCATCAAATTTACCAGGCTCTCTTGCAAATGCCCGCAGCTTAACTCGATTTGTTATTTCTCTGGTAACATGATATGAATCATTACTTCTGTTGGGTAGAATTGGGAAATTTAATGGTTTTTTATTCAATCAATTTCAAGACATTCATGCTTGAAATTGTCGAGAGCATATGACCCACATGACATAGGGAAAGTTGGCCAAATTGTCTTTTTGGCCTCTTTCAGAAATTTAGTCAACCCATTACCTACAGTCTGATAAGGAATCTCCTTAGCCAATAATTTATTTGGTATATATAAGGGTAGAACATGAGGGCAAGCATGACTTTTGTAAACTTGGATGTATGTGAAAAATTATTCACCAAACCATCTTCCTATAAACCTAAGACTTCTATTGGCTTCATGGGTGACTATAGATATTTTCCTTTCGAAAATGACTTGAAAAACTGGGAGCATTATATCATTACATATTTTAAACATATGAGAGTGGTATTTCAATTTCCACCAGAATTATAACTGTACAAAGATGGGGGTTTTGACTTCTCTGGTCCATTTCCATCCTAATGACATAAATTAAGTAGAAAAACAAACAACATCGAGGATAAACGAACTCATATCAAAAGGAGTGACTGTATTCGACGGAAGATTATGATTTTCTCTATAGATAGTGGTACATCTAATTAAATTATCAGACTGAATATTAGCCCAATCAAGAATATAGCCATCAGAGGCTACTTCTATCAGGGGTCTCCAATATTCCTTAAACTTGGTTGTATTTGAAGACCCAAAAAGACGACACATTATTGCAGCAATTTTCAAGAAAGGGCTCTTAAGAGAAACTACTGAGGACATACCCTTATCACCGCGTTTATGGAAATTAGGATCATTTCTTCAATCCTTAATCACATTTTCAGGGTGCTCATTCTCTCACATGAATTCTTGGACAAAATAGTTGTCGTATGTTTTGTGGGGCTCAGGAAATTTATACATTTCCTTGAAATCTACAGGCCTGGGAGAACCAATGACTATTTTGTTTTTGTTAACAAGTTGTCTATCTTGAATTTCCACATGATCTAACACCCATATTACTAAGTCATTATATGGCAACATTTTAGGACATGCAAAAGTTATGTGCAGAAAAGAGTTAGCTGCATTGGACCATGAGTCTGAATCTGTGGATGAAGAATAATCAGCTATAGCTTTTCTCTTCAAAATTACTTGTGGAATCTCATTCTCAAACAACTTATATATCACTTCCCAGCTTGAGGAACCAATTTCTAGGTTGCATTTTGTGTCTGAGAGTAAAGGAGCCATCTCGTGATCTTCCTCTTGCTGAACAACTAACTGAGGTGGGGTGGCAGAGTTCCGTCATGCTTTAATTAGCCTCGACATCCTTTTATGCCTAAATTTCTAGAATTACCTGTTGAAAGAAAACCAAAGAGTGTAAGTTGAGATCAAATCAAATACTATTAATTGTCGTATCACCTTAACTCATGCATAATGGGAATCCTTGGTATTAAATCTAAAATAATTATAAAATTGATTGCAAACCTCAAGATCATAGAACACCTGAATTATCATTAGATTCATAGCATGGGCTTCGTGTGAATTTGACAGTTCTTATCTTATCGGGATCCGTAAATTGGTTTTTCATGATTAGAGTGTTTCGACGTTTTGCAACATTGTGAGACATGCAACAATGTGATATTGCGATGCCTTTTCTGTTGAATGAAAAAATGTGACATCGACATATGTAAGATGACAGATTGCAATATCAGTATCTGTTACATAACTTACTTCGCAACTTCGTACATCGGCGATTCGTAGTGTCGCATATCGACATTTCACAATCTCACATATCGGCATTCTCTGTTTCAGTGATTTACACTTTGGTGATTTATTTCCCGCTTCTTATAATTTTAGTCCTTTATTAGTTCTTTGGAGTGCTTTTTATGATTTTCTTATGTTTTTTAAAAATAAAAAAGTATAATCTAATAGACTCAAATTCTAAGTTTTATTTCTAAAATAAAAATATTCCCAAGAATTTATTTAAAAGGGTCCCCATTGTTCTTTCTATACTATTTATTTAGAAAATTGGGGGGTTGTTGTAATACTACAATAGGGTCATCACCCTCAATTTGATATTTAAATGGTAAAGGAAATCCACTGATGAATCTTTGAACCTTCAAATTCTCATTCTTAATATATGGCACATACCTCAGTAGCTCCAAAAACATAGTAATGTACTCTTCATCCATCATAGAAACCATATTCAACTCATAGAACTCCTTGGCCTTTCCATCATAACATCTCTATGATAAGTAATTATTTCTAAAGAGTCTTATAAACACATGAAAGCTAAGGTTTTATACCATGATGCCTCTTACATGCTTCCCATCTTCCCACCATATATCTTCTTTCCCTTTGAGACTGAAAATAACTATAATGGATTTCATATTCTCTGTATAATCATACAATTTGAAGATCTCCTCTATCCCAAGTAGCCATGCTTCTACACCTTCTAATGTCTTCAACTCTCCATAAAAGGTAAGAGGCTTGGATTTCTTTTACTCATCTCGCAATTAATTATTTTCACTCCTTCTATAATGATGATCATGGTGATGACCAGGATGTCTCTCTAAATATGAACTAGAATAAAATCCATAAGAAATATGTCTAGAGATAGGTGTATACAACCATCTAACACCTCTGACAGTGTCATCCCTTTTTGACCTATGCCCTCCATGGGACTAACTACCATATGCCCCGTTTTACTTTCCTCCTTCTCATAATTAATCATTATATTTCCATTTATCTAGAAATATGATAATTTCTAAAGGATCACCATGTTAACCTCTATTTTATTTTCCTAATATCTGGCAAGCCTTTCTTATGACTGAATTATCCCCTCATTATCCTCCTTGCAACTTCTAATTTTTTCCTTTAAACTTCTTATTGTTTATGTGAAAGGTAGAGAGTAATCATCTCCTTACTACTAAGTTGATTTATAAGGATAGTCACGTGATTTGTAATACACCATTCTACTCATCATCTATGATCTTCCTCTTCCTACAAACATACAGTGTTAGATAAACAAAATATAAACATAATCAAGCATACCTTAGTGTGTTTCAAGGGATGTTATATCGTATACATAAATCAATCCAGATTAGCAAGATATGTGTACACATGATGAAATCAACATATCAATCATTTCAAAAATGAAATGGAAACACAATAATGCAACAAATACCATTGAAATGCATGCATAGAAGCCATATTTACAACTAAAATTCATGTTTGACAATCACATATATCCCATCTGGTCTAATGGTTTGAAGTTGGAAGCTGTGATACCACCCTATAATGTGTCCTCCAACATTTACCCAAATTCACAACCTAGCTGGGGTAAACATTAGATGAGTGTCACTATGACATGACCTAACTTCCAAGTCCCATTTAAGGAAGTGGGGCCTACAACTTAACACTTACTAACATCTTACAGATACTACAAATCACTCACAAGCGGAACAACCACCCTTGGTGATCAATCCTTGATCTTGAACCTTTTTCCCTTATTTAACACCACAACCACATGAAAAACAAGGAAAGAGTGTGGTTATGAGGCCGCAACCACACACACAAGCCTGCTTCCATGTGATTATGACCTAAAATATTCATTTTATTACCAAGAGTTCTAATATATAAGCCAATATTTTAGGATAGCCACCAGACCACTATCCAGAACTAACTATAACATTCCAAAATCATAATTAGCTTGACAAAAATTCCAAACATTCAAACTTGAAGAAAGAACTTGACCTAGTCTACCTAATGCATAATATACATTTTGTAAGACATATGACAAACATGTAAGCTACAGGTCATGAGTGCATGTTTGATCATAAACTAATACTATTCATTCGAGAATTACCAAGAAGGTTTTAAGCCCTCTCTAGCTAGATGAGATAACACTTGTTATTTCATGCATTGATCAACCATTTAGTTACATATCAAAACATGTCAAGAGCCATAGATATATTACATCATATAACAACATAGAAACCATTTGAAATTGGCCATAATATCAACATCATAACGAGTGCAAGTATTTATAAATCACAGTACGAAAATAGCCCTTATGAACATAAGAAAATTCCAACCAAGTCAGGGACTTCCATGGACCACCGGACCATATATTTTTATGAGTCAGTTCTCTCTTCGGATAATCACCACCACACCATATTCCAAACTTGAATGTAGGATCTCATTGATTAAACCAACACAAACCAACCAAGACTTCTAGAGAACAAACCACCTCAACCCTCAACCACAGTGATTCGGCCTCTATTGTATGGAAATCACTAAAATCAACCTAACCAATCTCTACCAAAACTTTCTTGTGATTGAGGAACTAGTAACTCATCCCACAACATTCCAAGTGTCCAGAGTTTTAGTTCCAACCATGACTCTAGGGACTAGCAACATAACCCACCAAGGGCTCCACGACATTTGTCCCAACCAAGGACTCCAAGAACTCGTTACTCAACCCAAGTTGTTCCAGGGATTCCATGGAATTTGTTCCAACCCAAAACCATAAGGAACTTGAGCATCGATTAGAAAAACAAGTGGGAAAGTCAGAACACCATGGTTATCCAAGAAATGGAAAGGCAAGGCTGAAACCACTGTTAATATAGGAAAATATCCATGCCAATGACAACACATAACCAAAGAATAATATGAATATACCATTCACACAAAAATCAGCAAGGAAATCACACATTCAACATGTTACTTGCAAATAAATCCACTATCGGTGTTGATTCAACTCTTTTCTTGCACTCCTTGCTTTCCTTTGGATTCTTTCTCCAAATCTAAGTGAGTCCTCGAGTGCTCCTAGCATTCTCCAAGAATGCTCTAAGTGCGCAAGAGTATGAGAGAATGAGAGAATGAAATGAGGGATCCAAAACATAGCTGAAGAAAGTTAAGCCCACAACTATGAACCAATCCTCACAAACTTTTTTATCATCAATGTCTCTGTTTTCTTCATTTTCCTTCATTTTCCCACTATTTTCCCTTGCATGCAAATTTGTGTCTCTTCACCTCCCTTTTCTCCTAGAATACGTGTCCAGCGAACTTGGTCTTATTTTATGTACATAGAAAATTAACTCGTGATTTTTACACCAAAAAAAGAGAGAAAGAAAGAAAGATCAAAGTATCCTTCCAGTGACTACCATAGGGTCCTTTGGGCAATGTTCATTATCTAGGATTCATTCGACAAAGAGTGAGGAAATGGCTTCCAGAATGAATAGGAATAGTGTCGTAGCCTCTATCACCAAATTCTCTTGTTGATGCCTATTAATTAATGGTGTGCGATGTTCATTATCTAGGATTCATTCGACAAAGAGTGAGGAAATGGCTTCCAAAATGAATAGGAATAGTGTCGTAGCCTCTATCACCAAATTCTCTTGTTGATTCCTATTAATTAATGGTGTATGAACTTGTAAATATTTCTATTAAGATTTTCTTTAGTAGATCATTTCATTTATACGGTAGGAAAGTTGTTAAATAACTTTATCCAATAGTGATTGGTTGAAGGAAGAGAGGGAAATGAAGTGTGACCATCAAGGAAAATCCTTTAGATGTGAGAAATTCCAAATCATGGTATGCATGATGGATTTGTTATTTGAAATGATTGTGCAAACTGTAGTGAGGGTTGAACTTTATATCTATTAAATGCAAATAATTTTCACATTGTTACAAATTTGTCAAGAAGGGTTTAGTTTTTCTAAACTGCTCGTAAGCTCATTTAAATAAACCAAAACCCCAAAGCAGGAAAGAAAACCATATAAAAAAAGCATTAATATTTCTCCCTCCCTCTCAAGCTCCAACAATGAATTCGTTTCCAATAAAAATAAAATCTTTGGTGGTACTACCAACGTTTTGGGTGAAGAATGCCAAAAACAACAACATCCAACAAATTCAAGAATAATAGTAAACACAATGCTTAATAATAATCATACAATCCTAATGCATAAGCTTATGAAGATTTCAGAAAACAACAACAACTAACAGTTGTAACTTCCAACACCTGCTGAAGATTCCAGACTCACCATCTTGGTTCTCTCACATGCTCTAATCTCAATATTGACTCACCGTTTTGGTTTATCTTTAGTTCATCTCACTAAAACCCCATTAATGGCTTTATCTCAGAATCATCTTGGCATAGGCCTGCAACGAGCTTTGTAACAGACTCATAGTTTCGAAGAAGGAGCTTGGAAATAGGAGGATGAATATTGGGCTTGCTAAGTTTGCACAGTTATGCTTTAGTAGAAATAAAAGACTGCATAACCTTGGCCTCTAGACACAAACAACTAAACCGGCCACTAGATTGAAATGTCAAAATTTGTGCTACTGATTTAGTTTTTGATTTCCAGAGGATACATTCATGTAGGCAACCGGCAAGCCCACATGATTATGCCAATATCATACGTTTTTAATACTCCTTTTATTTATTTTTATTATTAATATTATTTATTTTTGTTTTTACTTTATTTTTTTGACATTTATTTTTATTTATTATCTGATTTTATGAATTGAGCAATGGAATTCTGTTTACATCCATATTGAGTTAGTATAGGAAGTGTATAAATTCACACTTTGCATGTAACTCAATATTATTTTTTCTATTTATTTTTACATTTTTTTCAATTTCTATTGAAAACATATATGAATCTAAGACAAAATGATTGGTTAGTATGACCCTGATGTGTAAGTATGTCGAAAACCAAAAAAAAATGTCGACTTGAACAATAACTTACATAAACATATAAATGAACAATTAAAAATTTATTAAAAATAAATTTAAAGGATATAAACTTAAAATATGAAGAGGTTTACTAACACTCAAAAAAGTGATATGGTAAAAAAATAAAATATGGTAAATAAGTAAAACATAAATAAACCATAAGTATGGTAAATAAATAAACCCTCTTTTTATATTACTCAGGAGGTATGGTAAATAAATAAAAATATAAATAAACTAGAGGTATGGTAAATAAATAAAACCAATTTTTATATTTACTCAATAAACCACTTTATATTTATAAAAACTCAAAAAAAGGTTCTATTTAGGTGAAGCCTATGAGAAAAATTATTAATAATACCATGGGCCAAATACCATGGGACAAATTATTAATAATAACATGGGAAAATACTATGAGCCAAATAACATATTTATAAAAGAGGTATGATAAATGAATAAATATAAAATAGGTATAAAGAGGTAAGGTAAATAAATAAAATATTTTAACTCATAAATCTTCGGGAAACATATGAATTTTGAAACCGATAAAGCAACTACCAATCCGTAGTTCATCATCGTATTCATCAGATAATGATGATGAACTACGCTTGGTAGTTCGAAACGTATCGGTTCTGAAAAATTCCTTATGTGATTTCCCGGAAGATTTATGATTAAAATGTTATGGATCACGTGCTTGCACTCTCAAATAAAAATATATCAAATACGATTAGAAATCAACATCTAATTATACATGAAGTATAAGGGTCAAATACCATGGACCAAATTATTATTAATACCATGGCAAAAAATACATTATTAACCCTAAAATTAATATTAAAATATTAATATTATTAAATTTAGTATGTTTAGATTAATACAATATTAAATTTATTATATTGTAATATATATTAATATATCATGATATATGATAGAGGTGGAGAAATAGGGGGAGTGACAAGGGAGATATGGATATAAATTGAAGGAGAGGGGAGAAGAGGAATGAAGAGACTGACAGGGAGAAGAGAGAGGGAGAAGAGTGAGAGAGTTAGAGAAGGGTAAGAGAGGGAGAGGGAGACATAAAGATGGAGGTGGGAGAGAGATAAGAAGAGAGGGAGGGAGAAGGAGAGAGGATCGGAGGGTAGAGAGTGAGTGAGAGAGAAAGAACGGGGAAGGGAGAGGGAGATAGGAGAGAAAGGGAGCGAGAGAAAGGATGAGAGGAGGAAGAGGAGAGAAGGAGGGATAGAGAGATGGAGTTGGGGGAGGAGTGAGGAAATGAAGAAGAAATAAATAGAGAGGGAGTAACAAGGGAGAGATGGAGAGGGAGTGTGTATGCTTATGGGTGAGATAAAGATACATAGGAGTGACGGAGACAAGGGGGGAGAGAAGGAGAAAGGGGCAGTGATGGAGACAAGAGGGGAGAGAAGGATAAATGGAGAGAAATAGTAAGATAGTTGGAGAGTGATATAGAGTGATGGGGAAAGAAAGAGGATTGGAGGACAAAGAGAGAGAGAAAGAAAGAGAGCTGGGGGGTCAAATAGAAGGTGGTTGGAGAGGAATGATGAGAGAGAGGAAGAGAGTGATGGGGGAAGAGAGGATTGTGGGAGAGAGAGAGAGATGGGGGAAGATAAAGGGAGGTAGGAGATAAATGGAGAGAGAGGAAGGAAAAGATAGCGGACTTGAAAGAGAGGAGGGGAGAGTGGAGGAGAGAGGGAGGGATAGAAATATGGATTTAGAGGGGGAGAGAAGGATATATTGAGATATGGAGAGAGAGAGATATGGGGGAAGGGAAAGGGAGGTAGGAGAAAAAGGGAGAGAGAGGAAGGAAAAGAGAGGGGACTTGAAAGAGAGGAGTAGAGAGGGGAGGAGAGAGGGAGGGATAGAAATATGGATTTGGAGGGGAAGAGAGGGAGGAATTGAGAGATGGAGTTGCATGAGGGGAGAGGGAGGGAAGAAGAAATACATAGAGAGTGAGTACTGGAGAGAGAGGGAGAGTGACAAGGGAGAGATGAAGAGGGAGTGTGTATGTTTTGGGGTGAGGTAAAGAGAAAAATAAGGAGATATGGAGAGAAGGGGGGAGAGAAGGAGAGAGAGAGGCATATGGTAACAAAGTTGGAAGGTGAAGATAGAGAGAGAGAGGGGGGAGAGAAAGGAAGAGAGAGAGTGAAGAGAGATAGGGAAAGAGATTTGAAGATGGAGAGGGAGAGAGAGGGAGGTAAGAATAAAGACATATAGGGTGAAGTATGGAGAGAGATAGAGAGGGAGTGATAAATAAGATGGAGAGAGAGGGAGAAAGGGTAGTAGGAAGGAAGAGATATAGAAGCAAGAGAGAGAAAAGGAAGGGGAGAGAGAGAGAGAGAGAGAGAGGAGGAGGAGGAGGAGGAGGAGGGAGTGATAAATAGATAGATAGATTGGACAAAGAGAGTTTATGTTTTGGAGTTGATATAGAGAGATAGAGTGAGATATAGATATAGATGTAAGGTGAAGAGAAAAAAAGATATATGGAGAGAAGGAGGCAGTGACAAGGAAATCGACATATATGGAGTGAGAGAGAGCGTGTGTTTGGTGGGGTGAGATAAAGAGAAAAATGAGAGATGAAGGGATATATAGATATATATGGGGGAGAGAGGGAAGAAGATTTCTTTCCGTAGATGCATTGATTTCAGTGTAGATGGTGATTTCTAATCCTATTTGATTTCTTGCACGAGATGAATTGATTTTGGTGTAGATGTTGATTTCCAATGATATTTGATTACTTACACTAGATGGATTGATTTTAATGTACATGATTTCTAATCCTATTTGATTACTTACACTGAATGAATTAATTTCAGAGTAGATGATGATTTCTAATCCTATTTGATTGATTTCACTAGATGCATTAATTTTAATGTAGATTTTGATTTTTGGTTATATTTGATTTCTTGCGCTAGATGAATTGATTTCAATGTATATTATTTTTAATCCTATTTGATTGCTTGCACTGAATGCATTGATTTCAGTGTAGATGGCAATTTCTAATCCTATTTGATTTCTTTCAATAAATTCTTTGATTTCAGTGTAGATGGTGATTTCTAATCTTATTTGATTTCTTGCACTAGATGCATTAATTTCAATGCAGATGTTGATTTATAATTGTATTTAATTGCTTGCACTAAATGCATTGATTTAAATGTAGATTATTTAACTAAATGTATTGTTTTAAATGTAGATGATTTATAATCCTATTTGATTTATTGCACTAAATGCATTTATTTCAGTGTAGATGGTGAATTCTAATCCTATCTGATTTCTTGCACTAGATGCATTGATTTCAGTGTAGATGTTGGTTTTAAATCCTATTTTCCTACTTGCACTAGACTCATTTATTTGAGTGTAGATGTTGATTTCTAATCATATTTGATTACTTGCATTACATGCATTGATTTTAGTGTAGATGTTGTTTTCTATTATTATTTGATTTCTTGCATTAGTTGCATTGATTTTAGTTTATATGTTGATTTCTAATTTGATGTAATTGGATGTATGATGGTACATTAATTTTAAAGTCATTGGATTAATAGTGTGTGTGCAATGATTTCAGTGTAAGCACAAAAAATTATTGACAATGTACTTTGATTTTTGTGTTATAGTAATTCAACCTATTAATATTGGAGAGCAAGAGAGACAAGGTATGATGTTTACTACAACAGCTCGAGATAAATATTTAAATCGTTTACGATAACAACTGTCCTTTTCAAATAACCAATATGAAAATATGACAAAACTAACATGGGTGAAAATAATAATAGTAGAAGAAAATAGTTTGAAATCGATCACAATGAATACTATTCATAATTGACTACATTTTTATTATTCACAGTTTCTATCATTCAATATTATTACATTGTCACTTTGCATTCAAAATTTTATTTCATCATTAAAGTTATTTTACAGTATTTATCATCTCAACAAATTGAAATTTAAAATTAAAATGACTCAATAAATCTCGGACATATTTAACATATTTAAAATGGTTATATTAATATTAGATGTATTTATATTTTATTGATAAAATTAAGCATATGTTCCTCATATTATTGATAGATTTTCCTTGGTCGCACATGACTGAATCTTAACTCTAGCCTAAATCCATCTTAACTCTGGATCTATCAAGCGCCGAGAAAGATCGGAAGTTAAGATAATTCTAGGCTGGTGTGTACCACATATGAATACCCTCAATATATTAGTTTTCAGTTTCTCTTATCCATTTTTTATACATTTATATTTAGATCTCTAGCTTTGTGTAAACATATTACATCATTCAACATATGGATGCTAGATACCGGCACCATTATCTCTGACATATTAAAAAAATGTTATTTAATGATTTATTATTATATTACATTTTGGTCTAAAATGTATAAGAATATGAGAGGAAGCATCGTGCACCTCTCATGAATGCACTGGATGACGAGATCTGGATACGTTTTTCCCACTGGTTTATAAAACAATATTCAGATCATGAACTTTCCATTAGCACTTTACCTTATTTGTACTTGGATCCTAAGTAGTTAGATGATATTGAAATGATATTTAAAATTAATTAAAATTTTGAGATTTTATGCAAGTAAAAAATTTTAAAATGTGTTGTTAAACACATATTTGAATCTCGAATAAAGCACTATGTGTGCATCGCTTTAATTCACATATACTAATGTTTGGATATATTTTGAGCTTGAAAACATATCTGGATTTGGATGATTGAGGATTCTCATGTTACATTATATTCTTATATGTGGGATGCCTAAATATCTTATCAACAAGAATTAAATTTTTTTTTTGGCTTTGTAGTGTTTTTTAGGATTTTATTTTGATTCATAATAAATCAATATATGTATATTATAATATGGTTCTATGTTGGATACATGAATATAATTTAGGCTCAAAGAAATATCTGGATTCATGAGAAATACTAATTTACACAATGTCAACCTTTCATCTCTAATTTGTTTCACAAGAACCATTTTAACACATCTTGATCTAGATATCTAGAAAAACTAATGGTATTTGTGAAACTTCAATAGTGGACGTTTTCCCAATTATCATAATAGCATCTAGGCTAAAATAATATTGGTATTTTGTTTTCCCCTCATACATATAAATACTTACGCGTGGCGTGTGTTGAAAACAACTTTGTTGATGTGCATCGTGTCATGATGTGAAACCCTTAGATTATATGTTAGACGATTCAAACATTTTTAACCCTTGATCCAAAAGTTAGTTTACAATGCAGTTATGAAGGTAGGGCATTGGGTGACCTGGAAATTCTCGGATTTCAAAGAGGCGTTAGTGTTATAGGGTTTTTGTGTTGTCTGTGTGTTGATAACAGGGGTTTATTTCTTAGCCCGTTGTGAGCGTGAGCGAGAATGGCAGGGGCAGGCAACTACGCATCTGCGGTTCTCTTCCTCTGCGGATTATTCATCGGGATATTAAAGTAGGCAACATTTTGTTGGACACGAAGTTCAATCCCAAGATTGCAGATTTCGGCATAGCAAGACTTCTTGAGGAAGATGAAAGTCACGTTAGGACAAGACCTATTGGAACTCGGTAACTTATCAAAACACACATCACTCGGTTATATTAATCTTCTTAGGGTTAGGTATATTATCGTTGTTGTCAAGGCTTCCATCCAATACTAATTTTACTGCACCAACGATTTAAATGCAGAAGATTGGCATCAACACAATTCCTGATGCAAAACAATCACCCCTATCACCACTCAGTTCTACTTGATTTTTTTCACAACACAATCTCATCTCTGTCTTTCTTAGGATATGAGAAGGCAAAGGTGGATTCTCTTCCTTGAAGCAGTCTACATAACATAAAAAGCATTAAACATATCACAACATTTTCTTCAATGGAGTAAACATTCACATGGCTACTTGCTCTCTCTCCTTCGAACTGTCTATGACGACTATTAGGTTCACAAACTCTCCACGTTTCTCAATCTCAGTATTTAGACTGAGCTCTGGAATTTCACCCATTCAATCTCTCATGGGCTTGAATCTTGTGTAATTACTTCAAACACAGCTAGAAACGAAAGTTTGTGTGCCATTCATTCCGTGAACTTCCCGTATTCATCCGATGCCAGACGGACTATGTGCCTATCTGAATTCCCTCGAGATTTATTCACCAGCATCTAAAGCTTTTCTATTGAACTTCCCCACATTCTCTGCATCTGATATAGACAGACTCTGTGCCTATCTACATATTCCCACTTGGATTGATTTAGCATCTAAACCTTTTCTATTGAACTTCCCCACATTCTCTGCATCCGATATAGACAGACTTTGTGCCTATCTACATATTCCCAGTCAGATTGATTTAACATATAGACCTTCTCTAGAAAATATTGCAAGGAGAACAATCATACTTACCATCTCAACAAATAGGTCACACCGCAGTTGATTTGAATATCTTCACGAACGCATCGAGTCAGGCACTCTTCACCAATCGTGATAGAGATGGAGGAGCACCAGCGATTTATGTTTAGTTTGTAGAATGTGTATCAGTTGTGGGTGGCGTTGTTAATGGATAAAAGAATATTGCAATTCACAAATGGCAATCACTATAAAAATAACCAACAGCCAACCATACTACACAGTGTGGATATCATATCGCGTAGGCATAGTATTCAAGAAAACGATCTTCGATCTGTAAATGGTCATACAACGTCCACGCAGAGATATATCCCATCCACGCATTCATTTTGTTACCATAGCGTGGAAACCTTGAAATCGATGCTGGATTCCATAATAAACGTCAACACCCCTTTTGGGCCTCATCAACAAAGTTGATTTGAGAGAATATGCTCTTGCATCAATTTCACTTTTTTTTTATTGTAAGTTGCAGTAGACTACAATGTTTTCTCTTTGACCTATATTTTAGTTTGTGATTTCCAAACATATTTACCAAGTTATTTTGCAGAGGGTACTGGGCGCCAAAGTATGCTATGGAAGGGCAGTTGTCTGTTAAAGCTGATGTCTATAGCTTTGGGATTCTTCTTTTGGAACTTATAAGTGGAAGGAAAAGCATAGATTGTAATCTAGAAGAAGAAAAACAAGTCCTTTCAGATTGGGTAAGATATTCTTTTCATTAAATTCTCAATTGATTGCATTGACGTTATCCAAGCCATGTTATTTAGTTTATCTGGAATGTCAAGAGGCA
This sequence comes from Pinus albicaulis, assembly GCA_034641835.2. NCBI lineage: Eukaryota > Viridiplantae > Streptophyta > Pinopsida > Pinales > Pinaceae > Pinus > Pinus albicaulis. The sequence continues at coordinate 1,611,708,339 of CM076582.1, read as the reverse complement.
GGGCTCGATTTCTTATGGGTACAGTAATACCAGGGCATAATGTTTTTAGTTTTTCTGGAATGTCAAGAGGCAAGGGCTCGATTTCCCGGGTACAGGAATACCAGGCCATACTGTTTTTTTTCAACAAAAAAAAGCATAACAGCTTCATTAATAAGTGTTTGATACAGCAGATGGAAAATATCAATCCTCTACAGCTTGCAGACATAGCCATACAACTTACAATCAAAGCCAGTAAAACTATCCATACCCTGCAGACAGATGTCTTAGATTCAAGCACAAATCCAAAAAAAACCCCAAACATCTACAAACAGAAAGGAAAAAAGCCAAAATATACCCCAGATCAAAATTCAAAGGATCATCTAGCACAGATAGAACCATCCATCAGCATTTCAAAAGACATCTTGCCAAAACAGAGGAGCAGTCCACGTTTAGACAGGGCATCAACCATCCTATTTTGTTCCCTATACACATGAACAAAGGAGATGTCATCAAAAGAAGGAATGATCTGTATGATGTATGCTATCCAGTTGTGAAGGGGGGATCCAGAGAGAATTTTCTCCCAACACCCACTCAATGATAGATTTCAAATCCCTGACGATCTTCATAGATCCAAAATCCAGCCATTTCACACATTTAAGGAGCCCCCAAAGTGCCACAATCTCAGCCCTGAAGTTTGTACCCTCTCCCGTTCCATATAGAACCATCCATCATCATTTCAAAAGACATCTTGCCAAAACAGAGGAGCATTCCACATTTAGACAGGGCATCAACCATCCTATTTTGTTCCCTACATACATGAACAAAGGAGACGCCATCAAAAGAAGGAATGATCTGCATGATTTATGCTATCCAGTTGTGAAGGGGGGATCCAGAGAGAATTTTGTCCCAACAGACACCCACTCAATGATAGATTTCGAATCCCCGACGATCTTGATAGATCCAAACTCCAGCCATTTCACACATTTAAGGAACCCCCAAAGTGCCACAATCTCAGCCCTGCATTTCGAGAGATCCAAATGCCCCAGAACACATATAGCAACAGGATTGTCCTGAAGGATCTGTGCCTGCTTGACCAATAACAGAGGCATGTATAGAAAGACTGCCAATTGGAATCCACTGTTATCCCCAATATCTCAGCAATGTGCCTGCATACTGTCCTAAATGCTCTGGTGTTGTTTTGTAGATTGGAATCTGTGAGAGGGCTTCTGCATTTGAATGGTCAACGGAGCTTTACATTAGAAATGAATTTCAATAACGTATCTCTTGAATTGAAAGAGCCCTTTAATTGATTATAATTGACACAATCCCATTCTGCTTGAATGGATTCTTTTTCATGGATACCTTAATCGACAGCTGCGGGATGTATATGCCTTATTCCTCTCCAAATGACTCTTTCTTTTACATAATGACATAGAAGAAACTAGACTGTAAAGTGACCAGAAATAGCTGATATAGTTCATTGAAGACATTCACTATTCTTTGAGTAGTGTATATACTATTATATTTGATCCGGTGTGTATATATAAATATATGTACAGGAGAATAAGAATATACGAGGATATACATACCTTTATCATATACATCTCTTACCTAATAAGTTTAATATCAATAGACCATGGTAAGCTTTCGGTATGTATGACCATAAAATTATTTTAATAGAGCATTGTTTCTTTTTTAGCAGATTGTGAGCGTGAGCGAGAATGGCAGGGGCATGCAACTGCGCATCTGCGGTTCTCTTCCTCTGCAGATTATTCATCGGGATATTAAAGCAGGCAACATTTTGTTGGACACGAAGTTCAATCCCAAGATTGCAGATTTCGGCATAGCAAGACTTCTTGAGGAAGATGAAAGTCACGTTAGGACAAGACCTGCTGGAACTCGGTAACTTATCAAAACACACATCACTTGGTTATATTAATCTTCTTAGGGTTAGGTATATTATCGTTGTTGTCAAGGCTTCCATCCAATACTAATTTTACTGCACACTGATTTGTGTACGAAAGATTGGCATCAACACAATTCCTGATGCAAAACAATCACCCCTATCACCACTCAGATCTACTTGATTGTTTTCACAACACAATCTCATCTATGTCTTTCTTAGGATACGGGAAGGCAAAGGTGGATTCTCTTCCTTGAAGCATTCTGCATAACGTAAAAAGCATTAAACATATCACAACCTTTCTTCTTTGTCTGATAAAACATTCACATGGCTACCCCCTCTCTCTCTCCTTCAGGCTTCTTCTATGAGCAGCTATTAGGTTCACAAACTCTCCCTGAGTCTCAATCTCATTATTTAGATGAAGACTCTTTTTTCACCCCATTCAGTCTCTCATCAGAACTTGAATCAATGTTGTAATTTACTTCCGAACCTGCAATTTCAAACAAGTTTGTGTGCCCGTCTGTTCCATTAAACTTCCCCACATTCTCTGCATCCGATATAGAAAGACTCGGTGCCTATCTACATATTCCCACTCAGATTGATTTAGCATCTAAACCTTTTCTATTGAACTTCCCCATATTCTCTGCATCTGATATAGACAGACTCTGTGCCTATCTACATATTCCCACTCGGATTGATTTAGCATCTAAACCTTTTCTATTGAACTTCCCCACATTCTCTGCATCCGATATAGACAGACTTTGTGCCTATCTACATATTCCCAGTCAGATTGATTTAACATATATACCTTCTCTAGATCTCGAAAATATTACCAAGGAGAACAATCATACTTACCATCTCAACAAATAGGTCACACCGCAGTTGATTTGAATATCTTCACGAGCGCATCGAGTCAGGCACTCTTCATCAATCGTGATAGAGATGGAGGAGCACCAGCGATTTATGCTTAGTGTGCAGAATGTGTATCAGTTGTGGGTGGCGTTGTTAATGGATAAAATAATATTGCAATTCACAAATGGCAATCAGTATAAAAATAACCAACACCCAACCATACCGCACAGTGTGGATATCATATAGCGTAGGCATAGTATTCGAGAAAACAATCTTCGATCTGTAAATGGTCATACAACGTCCACGCAGAGATATATCCCATCCACGCATTCATTTTGTTGCCATAGCGTGGAAACCTTGAAATCGATGCTGGATTCCATAATAAACGTCAACACCCCTTTTGGGCCTCATCAACAAAGTTGATTTGAGAGAATATGCTCTTGCATCAATTTCACTTTTTGTTTTATTGTAAGTTGCAGTAGACTACAATGTTTTCTCTTTGACCTATATTTTAGTTTGTGATTTCCAAACATGGCTTCCCCGCAAGCTATTTTGCGGAGAAGTCTTGGGCGCGAGTGTATGCTATGGAGGAGGTTTTAGTGAAAGCTGATGTCTAGCTTTGGGATTCTTCTTTGGAACTTATAAGTGGAAAGACATAGGTAAGTAATCTAAAGAAGAAAAAACAGGTCCTTCAGTTAGGTAAAGATATTCTTTTCATTAAAATCTCAATTGATTTCATTGATGTTATCAATTATGTTATTTATAGTTTATCTGGAATGTCAATGGGGCCAGTTTTATGGGTACAATAATACCGGGCTAATGTCTTTAGTTTTCTGGAATGTAAATGACTCCATTTCAAGATGTGAGGGAATACCAGGAGCCATCTTGTTTTCTTGAAAAAACTATATGACTTCATTAATAAGTTTTTGATACGGCCCAGAGATGGATCATATCGTCCTCTACAAAACTGCAGAGGACATAGCCTACAACTTACAATCAAAGCCAGTAAGACTATCCATACCCTTCAGACAGATGTCTTAGATTCAAGCACAAATCCAAAAAAACCCCAACCATCTACAAACAGAAAGGCAAAAAGCCAAAATATACCCCAGATCAAAATTCAAAGGATCATCCATTTGAATAGAACCATCCTATGTGACATTTCAAAAGACATCTTGCCAAGCAGAGGAACGGTCCACGTTTAGAGTTGACATCAACCATCCTATTTTGTTCCCTATACACATGAGCAAAGGAGATATCATCAAAAAGAAGGAATGATACGGATGATGTATGCTATCCGATTGTGAAGGGGGATCAGGAGAGACCCACCCAACACCCACTCAGCCAGTAGATTTCGTCCCATGAATCTTTATAGATCCAAACTCCGACTGTTCACATTTAGGAGCCACCCAAAGTGCCACAATCTCGTACTGAAGTTTGTACCCTCCCTGGTACCTATGAGCATCCATCCAAAATTTCAAAAGGCCTACCCAACAGAGGAGCATTCCATGTTTAGACAGGGCATCAACCATCCTATTTTGTTCCCTATACACATGAACAAAGGAGATGTCATCAAAAGAAGGAATGATCTGCATGATGTATGATATCTAGTTGTGAAGGGGGGATCCGGAGATAATTTTGTCCCAACAGACACCCACTCAATGATAGATTTCGAATCCCCGACGATCTTGATAGATCCAAACTCCAGCCATTTCACACATTTAAGGAGCCCCCAAAGTGCCACAATCTCAGCCCTACATTTCGAGAGATCCAAATGCCCCAGAACACATATAGCAACAGGATTTTCCTAAAGGATCTGTGCCTGCTTGACCAATAACAGAGGCATGTATAGAAAGACTGCCAATTGGAATCCAATGTTATCCCCAATATCTCAGCAATGTGCCTGCATACTGTCCTAAATTCTCTGGTATTGTTTTGTAGAGTTAAATCTGCGAGAGGGCTTCTGCATTTGAATGGTCAGCAGAGCTTTACATTAGAAATGAATTTCAATAACGTATCTCTTGAATTGAAAGAGCCCTTTAATTGATGATAATTGACACAATCCCATTCTTCTTGAACGAATTCTTTTTCATGGATACCTTAATCGACAGCTGCGGGATGTATATTCCTTATTCCTCTCCAAATGACTCTTGCTTTTACATAATGACACAGAAGAAACCAGACTGTAAAGTGACCAAAAATAGCTGATATAGTTCATTGAAGACATTCACTATTCTTTGAGTAGTGTATATACTATTATATTTGATCCGGTGTGTATATGTAAATCTATGTAGGAGAATAAGAATATGCAGGATATACATCCCTTTCATCATATACATCTCTTACCCTAATAAATTTTCATATATCAATGAGCCATGGTAAGCTTTCTAGGTATGTATGACCATAAATTCTTTTAATAGTGCATTATAGTATGATCTTGTATATATGACCATAAATTCTTTTAATAGTGCATTATAGATCCTTCCATTTGTACATATGATCACTTAATATTTTCGATGTGGAGAGAGTCATTCAGGTTAGGATAAAACAGTAGGAAGCATTTGATACCCTGGCATATGAAAATTTTAAAGTGGCAGACTCATTTCCTGGCATATCAGAACAAAAGGGACAAAATACAAATTCATTTCTTGATGTCATGACATATCCTAAAAATAGGTCAAAGCATTTTATACCCGATAAAAAGAATGGCATACCAGAAGAGTCGTCACAGCCAGCAAGCATATAATCGAGAGTCGAGAAAACAAGCATCATAACTTAATAAAGAAATAAAGACCCATTGTCACAGCCAGCAAGCATATAATCGAGAGTCGAGAAAACAAGCATCATAACTTAATAAAGAAAGAAAGACCCATTGTCACAGCCAGCAAGCATATAATCGAGAGTCAAGAAAACAAGCATCTTAATTTAATAAAGAAAGAACAGAAGATCAGCTAAAACCAAAATGTCCTTTGTTAGTTTTTGTATGCAAACATCTGTCACCTAGATCACTCTGCCTCACAGAGTATTTCTGTTCATTCCCCCTTTCACCCACACCTACAAGATTTTCTTTTAGTTTTTCTGTAGTTTCTATCCCTGCAATGTTCTTTTAAACATCATCGGTTGTTTCTGTTTTGACTATCTATATACTGTAAGCTGAATAAGCAGTGGTATGTTAAAAGGCAGATGGATAGTGGGAGATGAGGAGCTATATTTTGTCATTTTTGGGCCCTTTGCATTCTTATATATGTTAGATATTCTCTTATATTTGACCCACAACTACATCAATTCCATTCTCTCTTGTAGAAGATTTTATTTTGATTTTTCTATAGTTTCTATCCCTCCAACATTCTTTTAAACATCATCAGTTTTTGTTGTTTTGCCTTTCTGTATCCTAATTCCTTTATATCTATTTTTGACAATCAATATCTTAATTTTTTTGTTTAACATCAAATTAATTATTTTTGACAATCAATATCTTAATTTCTCATTTAACATCAAATTAATTACAATTGATTTCTTTCTAGCTTCTTCCTTACGGTGTTTCCTTTGCAACATCAGGTGCAATTGCTAGTAGATATTTTTCTATTCATTACATGCTAAAGAGTCACTTGTGGATGTACCCGCGTATAACTAGATGCAAATCACAAGTGATGACGAAATTTGAAATTTTTGTGTGACTGCCCCAATTTGAGACATTAATCAAAATCTTATTCAAAGTGTCATGTGATCACCTAACCTCAATCATGTCTTATTGGCACGTCGGTCAATTATGTAATGTTTTTTGTCTGCACAGTTGAACTTCTCGTAATTTTCTGGGAAGGTTTATCATAAATCAGTGAAAGTTTGCTCAGATATGACCCTTGTTCAATGAATCCTTCTTCCATGAACCGAAAGGATCCATAACTAATAAATTATAACTATCAATCCTAGCAACGAGAACCATCAACCAGTAAATAACATGCTTTAAATTAAAGTATAAAAATTCTTGGAATCAAACTAATCATGTATAACTCTCATACACTTCATTGTCTATTGGAAGTCTAGCCACTATGTTTAAAATTTTGTAACTTTATTATTATTCTTTACTAATGAGGTAAATTGCTGAGTCAACACACTAAGTGATATCATTAACTACAGAATCACGCGTTGGCTAAACAACCACCATACTCCTTTCCTAGGGTGAAACTACTACTGGTGTTATAACTCATACAGATGAAACCCTACATATGTTGTTACTTATGGTTAAATAATAGAGGGCTCATTTTTAGATACCACTTGGTTGAGTTCTGCATTGATGGAAAATCCATGTTAAAAATATTATTGGATATTTAGTGCAAGAGCGTTATTATGTCCTAAGGCGTTATTATTTAAACAACTACCCTAGGTGTCAATGTCAGCATGTCAATGTATGAGCCATTGGATCAAATGTTAGACGATTGAAATGTTTTAGGCCATTAGATTCACAAGTTAAAGTTTTATATATGTTTTTTATAATGTTAGTTTTTTTTTTTTAATAAGTTATTGAATTTAGGTTTTGGTGACTTTGTCAAATTACACAAAAGTAAAAATAAAAGTAAATTAAATAAAAATATTGACATATTGTAATGAACATTTTAACTAGGTCAAATAAAAAATAAAAATAATACTAAACTATAAAAACAACCCATGGTATTGACTCATGGTATGCATGTGGAATGTGGTTTATGTAAAGGGGGAAATTAAGATGGCCTAACTCTAGATCTACCAAGAGCCAAGAGGGATCAAATGTCTTGATATGCAAACCTCATTGATCCCTCTCATCAATAATATAGATCTAAACTAATTATTTAATAAATTTATTTTTAAATGTTTATAACCATTATTCTTTTAAAATTTCACTTAATAAAATGTATCTAAATTTCATACATCCAAATATACATAGTTTTTCTTGTTCTATATTATTTTTATTACAACTATTTTATTATTCCAAAAGATATATGTTATGACATCCATATTGTCTACAATCCATCCAAATTTCGCATCTTATACAACAATTTCTAACAATAACTACTCAATTTACTCTCCAATTTTTGAAACCCCCGCCCATGCTGGGGAGATCACACTGTAAAATCAAATGTTCCTCTGGTTTTTTTAAGGGGTTCATAAACAAAACATACAACAAGAAAGTCAATATTGTGGTATAATAATAGATTTTTAAATCATTGTGACAAACAAAACATCAAATTAGCTCACATAATATATACAATGCTATAAGGATCTAAGATGATAACAAAGTTTTGAATCATCATAACTAGGTGAAAACCAAAACTAAGTTGTAGCCACAAGCAAAAATTCACAACAACTCACATGATATATCCAAAGTTGCAATGAACCCCATACATTGTGATGGACCTCATGGAAATTTTAGTGCAGATATAACACCACCCTAATAATTCTATACTCTTGATCAATTTAGAATAACCTAGGACATGTAAAATATTTTAATAAGATAAACAAAATATACAACAAGAAGGTCAATATTGTGGTATAATAACTGATTTTTGAATCATTGTGACAAACAAAACATCACATTAACTCACATAATATATATAATGCTATAAGGATCTAAGATGATAACAAAGTTTTGAATCATGATAACTAGGTGAAAACCAAAACTAAGTTGTAGCCACAAGCAAAAAATCACAACAACTCACAAAATATATCCAAGGTTGCAATGAACCCCATACATTGTGATGGACCTCATGGGAATTTTAGTGCACATAGAACACCACCTAATAATTCTATATTCTTGATCAATTTAGAATAACCTAGGATGTGTAAAATATTTTAATAAGGAACTAGATTTGTAATTATGAAATATAAAACTATAACTTAAATTTGTGAATTTACTTTGTATTTTTTTTCTTATGTATATAGAGAAATAATAAACCAAGTTTGGAGTTAAGAAAATAAACCATAACATAAAGAACAATATCTCCTTCCAAAAATGTCCCCATATTAAAATGATATTCACTTTCTTGTATACCAAGACTATTGTTCTTCATATACAATTTCTGATAAGCATGCAATTGCCGCTCAGATATGTAGATGAACTTGAAGTAAACTCTATTTTTGTTAATAAAAATTCTCTTTATTGACATCTATGCTAGATAAATTGTAATTGAATGTATTTAAAATATCTTATTTGAGTTACGTGTTGGATTATTAATCACCAAAAGATTTTCACCCCCAATTTCTTATTGCAATATCTATAACCAAATTTGTATATATGTGAACATATTATGTTGGTTTACATATATGTTTTCACCCCCAATTGAGTATTTCAAAATCTATAACAAATTTTTTTGGTTGATAACTCTTATCATCAATATCTTTGAAACCTCCACTACTTGCTTCCATGGAAGAAAAATTTTCCTTTCATTCCTTCACGATGACTTGTTCTCTACAACATCTTGTTTCTTTTAGGCTACTCTTTCCTATGCTATTGCCTTCTTATTTCTTATAGGCTACTCTTTCCTTACGACATTTCTTTTGCAACATATGGTGCAATTGCTAGTTATAGTAATTATAGTAATTACGTTGTAAGGTGTTTTTATTTGAAGACAACTTTCCTAGCTGTCAAGGTGTCGACGTCTGAGCCACTAGATCAAATGTTAGACGATTGAAATGTTTTAGGCCATTAGATCCACAAGTAAATAGTTTTATATATTTTTTTGTAATGTTAGTTTTTTTTTCTTTTTAATAAGTTAGATTGATTTTAGGTGTATAATAGAGATGTTGTAATGTCATGTTCAACATTTTGACTATGTCAAATTACACAAAAGTAGAAATAAAAGTAAATTAAATAAAAAGATTGACATAATGTAATGAAAATATTAGCTAGGTCAAAATACAATAAAAAAAAAAAAATTAATAATAATAAACTATTAAAACAACCCATGGTATTGACCTTATTGAAAACAACTTCCTTAGCTGCTAATTTGTCCTAGCCATTGGATCAAATGTTATACAATTGAAATGTTTTAGGCCATTAGATCCACAAGTAGATAGTTTTTATTATAATTTAAATGTTGTAATGCCATGTTTAACATTTTAACTATTGCAAATTACACAAAAATAAAAGTAAAAGTAAATTAAATAAAAAAATTACATATTGTAATGAACATTTTAACTAGGTCAAAATATAATTAAAAATAAAATAATAATAAACTATAAAAACAACCCATGGTATTCATGTGGAATATAGTTTATTAAATTATTTCATAGGACATGATTTATCTTGAGTAACAATGATGACTATTCATAATTCTCATTTCTTAAATAACACTAAATTTACCTTTAATTACTTAATTGTGATAGTTTGTAACTACATAACAGTTTGTAATTTCATACATACTCTTTAGGATTTTTTTTTTGTTAATAAATATCAAATTTCTTCTATTATACATATTTTTAATTACATAATTGTAGCTAAAAAATATTACATATTTTTTACTTTATAATCATAAACAAATTTCATATTATATGATGTCAAACTTACTCAACTTTTTATTCTGAAATTTTAAACGAAGTTTTTCACTACATAATTTTAGCTTTATAATTTTTTTTATTTTTCAATTCAAACAAAACTTACAAAAGAAAAAAAATCCACCCACTCCTTATTGTAGATTATAGTTTTACAAAATTGGCACTATATGATTAACAATAGAGTAAGTTGGCATAACCCTAAGGGGTTTTTTTACAATTTTTATCATAACCTTTCCCTTCATCCAATATATATGCTAGATTCTTCTGAAGAGAGAGTGTATTATAGTTTATAACCTGATCCGCAATCAAAGAAAATGGTTAGGAATTTCAGAAAGTATTAGTTTTTAACCTAATCCACAATCAAAGAAAATGGCCAGGGATGTCACAGGTTATCATTCACACAATTATCTATTGGTTCTCAGTTGAAATGGATCCTATTAGATGCATGGTAGCCAAAGACACTAAAAATTCTAAAATAGATATCTGTTATGACATCCATATTCTCTACAAACCATCCAAATTTCTCATCTTATACAAAAAATTCTAACAATAACCACTGAATTTACTCTCCAATTTTTGAAACCCCCACCCATGCTGGGGAGATCAGAGTGTAAAATCAAATGTTCTTGTTTTTTTTTTAAAGGGTTCATAAAAAAAACATACAATGATAAAGTCAATAGTGTAGTATAATAACTTATTTTTGAATAACTGTGACATACAAAAAATAACATTAGCTCACAAAATATATCTAATGCTATAAGGATCTGGGATGATAACAATTTTTTGAATCATGATAACTAGGTGACATTTAGCCACAAGAAAAAAAAATCACAAAAACTCAGAGAATATATCCAAGGTTACGATGAACCCCATACATAGTGATGGACATCATGCGAATTTTATTGAACATAGAACACCACTCTAAAAATTCTATACTCTTGATTAATTGCAATAACCTAAGATGTCTATATTAGATGAGAAACTAGATTTGTAATTATAAAATATAAAACTATAACTTAAAATTGTGAAATTACTTTGTATTTTTTGCTTCTTATGTATACAAAGAAAGAATAAACCAAGTTTGGAGTGAAGAAAATAAACCATAACATAAAGAACAATATATCCTTCCAAAAATGTCTCCATATTAAAATGACATTCACTTTCTTGTATACCAAGACTATTGTTATTCATATACAATATAAAATTTCTGACAACCATGATGTAGATGAACTTGGAGTAAACTCTATTTTTGTTAATAAACAATCTCTTTATTTACATCTATGCTAGATAGATTGTACTTGAATGTATTTAAAATATATTATTTGAGTTACATGCTCATCTCATGCTTGTTTCAGAGGATTATTAATCACCAATGGATTTTCACCCCCAATTTCCTATTTCAATATCTATAACAATTTTTTTAATAATGTGAACATATTATGTTATATATGTGTGTGTGTGTGTGTGTGTTTTCACCCACAATTTCCTATTTCAATATCTATAAAAAAACTTTCTGGTTGATAACTCTTATCATCAATATTTTTGAAACCTCCACGACCTACTTCCATGGAAGCAAAAATTTCCTTTCATTCCTTCACAATGGCTCCTTCTCTGCAACAACTTATTTCTTCTAGGCTACTCTTTCCTATGCTATTTCCTTACGGTGTTTCTTTTGCAACATGTGGTGCAATTTCTAGTTATGCCAACACTTACAACTATGGCATAGATTCTTATAATGTGCATTAACATTCTTCAAAAATAATGCTCACATGTGGTTGAAAAAGTGAATCAAGGAAATTTGAAAGTAACTTCTTAGATTGTCATACACTCTTGGTATTTTTTTCATTTGAAAATCATGCACTCTTGGAGTTTCTTCATCTTGGGAGAGATTGGTTGCTTATCAACACATCTTATTAGTCCTTCTCATCTTCATCATGGCATAGTGATCAAAATTTTGTAGTCAACATTAGTTCATGTGATATTTAAGGTAATGTTATCACTCCTTTCCATTTACCAACCATCGTGCAACCTATCAAATTATCATAGTGAATTCTTATGACCAATGAGATGGTTCATCATATTTTTTGGCCTCTTCTCGAGGTGAAGTGGATATACCCATGATATTATTTATACAATATTCATAAATTTCATTATTTTTTCTACTAGGAAACTAATGCTAGCATTAGTTCATAAATATTAAATGTTACCTTATAATCTTGGAAACGTAAGTATAGAACTAGAGCATCGTCATATGGAGTTGTGCATGTGATATGTCTTTTCCCCAATTCCATTAATGGTGTCGGAAGTTGAGTGATATGGTTCAATATCAATACATAACCTTGGTATGCTAAATACTTTAAGAATTACTATGTCCTCGATTTTCAACCAAAATTTTGCATTTAAACCTCTCATGAGCTGCAATGGAAACTTGCAGGGGCCTTGGTGCTGTAGATTCTCACACCTGCAAGATGGTTTGGAATGTTTAAAGTATTCAAATGCAGTGAAATTCCACTTCGAAAAGCTCACATGATCGAGATAATGATTTCACTTAATTTCTCTTTTCGAGAGGACCAAAATTGACCTAAATATCACATCATTTGGAAAAGCATAAGTTAGTTTTTTAAATTTATGAATCCACTCATGTACATTGGATTAGGTCGACCCTATCCACACGCATATTAGATCAGGTTAGCCCTAATGAAAGTGGACCAATTGGAAGGCTATAAATACAAGTGACCTCTAGATCATTTAGACACAATGAAGATACACTCGTCTCTCTTGGTTTTTGGTTCCCGTAGTTCTAAGGCTCGTTAACGAAGGAATATGTTCGCTTTGAGGTGCTATTGCAGGGTCTGAGGATCTCATCTCTGATATAGGATTCTGGACTCCAGTCACAGGCACATATCTGGAATATTTTTTTCCCTAGTAGCACCCTCATAGGCTCATGACTATGACTGGATCCTTCCAGCCGCACGAATATCTTATTGTGCATGTGACCAGGAGATTAGGGTTTCTATAGTCCTATTTTGACCCCCAATCACACACTTTCCAGGATTAAGAGAGCGATTAGGACCCTATAGTCACACGGATGACTCCTCCTACATCTGAATGAGGACTAAAAGGTTAAGTTTCATTATTTGAAATATTTATCTCCAGTATTGCAGGGTTCGACAACTGACTTTAGTCAGTGACAGTTCAATTTTCTCTTCAGAATCATATTTCAGAGCGTATACATTGTTGGTTTCATTTCATGGATGTTGTAGTTGTTTTGATAGTTATTTACATAGACAAAGATATGGATCATTGTACTCTCTTTTGATGAATCATTTGACGTCAATATAAGAAGAATAATTTTCAAGGGATTTCTCCATATTTGGGTTTTCCCTGGTCTCCAACCAATCCTTTTATCTTTATGTGTGCATGCTTTTATTCTATTGTCCCTTCATGTTCCGTCACATTGACGATGATGATATTTTTATTTCTATATATTGCTGAATAATTATGTAAATATGAATAATGTTATGATGCTTTGGGGTGAAGTTAATGTGCCAATGAAGAAATTCAATTATCAAATCAAAGAACAACATATCCCTATAAAAAATTAGCATGGTATCAAAATTGGGCTGAAGAAAAGTCATGAAGATCACCCCTATGATGACACCATTAATGGAAAAAAGAAGAGGTGGTGGAGACTTGAAATAATTTGAGGGTATGAAGGACACCTTAGGAAATTTGTGTATAAGGGTTTGAGGAAAACCCTCGTTTATGGAAAATATTTGAGACATGAATTCTAGAAACCCTAGAACAATCAATGTAAAGATGATGAAGCACTTATGACAAATTTGATGAAGCCCCAGATGGGATGGTAACTAATAAGCCTGGTTGTTGATAAAGTTGATTGAAGGCAACATTTTCATATGGAAAATGATGTCCCTTGAAGGTTGGTTCAAGAGGGAGAGGATCACCTCTCATTTAAGATAAGTATTCCTACACTTATGATGCTTCTCTATGTGTTTATTTTTTTTAGACTTATAGATATGATTATTTTTTAGACTATTACTCATGCTTCTTTCATATATATATATTTGAATAATACAATGTATGCATGGTATACTATTTCAATGTTATGTTTTAGATGCAATATTGAATGGAGAGGTTAGTCGTAAGGTATGTTGAGAATATCTCCTTCTCAAATGGTCCATGCATGCATATGAAAGTAATTTCGGTCCATGTTTCTTATTATAAAATGGTGAACTTGATGATTGAAAAAGTATCTTACATAATTAACTTCTTGATATTATGAGGCTACTTAGGGTTGATCTTTGATCTTTTATTATAACTTAATGTTTGGATAACATATATTGTTTTTGATATCGTGATCCTGTGAAGAAGTCTAGCACCTTGAGTCTAGTAAATGATACACCTGAAACTTGACATGCATAAGTCATGATGAATCTCATATAGAAGGCTACCTCATTGATTTGTATAAACAATGGTATTAATAATACTTGTGATGAGCATGATGAAATTATGGATAAGGGGTTGACACTCTTGTTGTTTTGTTAAAGTTACATTGAATGACATGACTTGATCCCATTGATCATAATAAGCATGGTAAGCATGATGATAGAAGTATAGCTATGAGATTGAAGTTCTAGATCCTTTATTAACTATGGTTATGTTTTGATTAGTAACTATGGCATATGGTAGAACTAAATGCCCTAACTTGATGGATTGACTCGATAGACTTGATATTGTGTTCATGATACTTGAAATGTGATGTCACAACTATTATATTCTCTTATCATATGATCCTAACTCTTGGTAGATTGAGTTATGTGAGATAGAAGTAATGTATGTGATAATGATTCTTAAAGTCTACTTCCATTAGCTCTTTGACTCTAACCCTTGATGAAAGAATGATGTCATGATGATGCAGTAGTTAATGTGAGAATGTTATGAACATGATGGGCATATGTTTTACTTTATGAGCTAGCATATATGTCAATGCATTATAGACAGGTTGATGACATGAATGAATATGAATGAAGCCGATCCCCATACATAGGGAGAACCTCTCCATAAGATCACTTATCCTACCTTAATTCACATTATATTTATATTTTTTACTATTCAAATATGATTTATGGGCATGAATAAACATGTATCTAACATTGATGATCTCCAACAAAGGTTTGATCTAAGGAAAGAGAATTTTTCCCTTTCTCTAAGCCTCAGTCACATGGACGAAAGCCTACAGGTGCGACTGTAGCCTCCCATTGGCACAAATGAAATATCAAGGGTACGAACAAGGAACTGAGTCAGTTCTTAGTAAAGGGTTTTGTAGTTGGAAGCCACAATCGCTCGCATAACATTTTTAAGAGTGTGACTATAATCTCCCAACCAAACTAAGGAAGACCTAAGGGTACGACTATGCCTATAGGACACAAAAACGAGGTTTTGTGAATGAAATCAGATGCTTACCTGAAAGATGTCAATATTATAGACATGTAGTAGACATTACAAATATTTGTGAGCAGGGAAGTTTGAATGATTACTATAATATGTAGACTGAACTTTCATTTGCAGGTGACCGAGACATACATATAGATATTTCATTATGTTTGAAGTTTGTGCTACAATAGTTTTGCATGATTTGGCTGCATGACAAAAATGAGCAGTGTTTCGAGTTTTGACATGATGATTGAAAATGACATAGAACTTTGACTTGATGATTGAAATATGTTTTTAGAATATATATCTCTCTATGATAGAAAATTTGGATTTGACCTGATGACTAATTATTTTATTTGATAACTCATGACTTGCCTTGAAGATAATGATATATAAGCATAGTGACCTTCAATGAGTTATATGGGTATTCAGAAAAATGGTTTTGTATTGGCCTCCTTTTTCCTAGCACAATGGTTGAAGTATTGATTTTTGTGATTTATTATGAATATGGAACCTGAATGACTTATCCTTGGTGTGTGAATTTTCATTTAGTGACAAAAATCACGTTTATTATGATCATGGGAATGACTTGATGAAGTTTTGAATTGATATTTCTTGGTTAATGACAACCTGTTGGCATGATAATATATGAAATCATGAGTTGACGAGAGATCTACCTATCACACAATCTAAAGAATTGAAACTGAGATATTAATGAATTTGATATTAGTATTGATCTGGCTTCTAAACTTTGGCGAGCTTTCTTAGTTGATTTGATTGCTCAGTATTCATTTATTAAAGGTTGGACATGTTGGTTTGGTAAAGTGTTATGGTTGCAGTGAGCATTGCATGAAGCAAGCTCCCTGATCCAGATATGTCTGCATTGACAGTTATCTGCTGAATCTAGGATGATTTGTAGATCCAAACCTCTACTTTAGAAATGTTCAAGGCATGGCTTTGATTTTCGTTTTGATTTTATATTAATGATATACTCTTGACTGGATATGAGTCTATGATGATCCAAGCAAGAGGGATATGGCCTTTGAAGCTTGAAATGATGAATCATAACATGATGAATCAATTTGTGAAAGTTGGGAAAAATATAATCTATATTGCAAAGCTATTGGAGAAGTACTATGCAAATCCTTGGACACCCCGATTTGAAGTTCAAGATGTTGTTGAACTTGTCACGACATTCGATAGTCTGCTTTGAACATCCATCGATGGATATATATATCTATATATATATATATATATATATATATATATATATATATATATATACTTGATGTGCATAGAAACTGAATGAGTTCATGATTGAGCTTCTTCATTATCATTGAGTTGTTACCGAGCATCCTTCGATATATCTGCATAAGATGATCAACTCTTGATCTAATATATTTTTTATATGATATATGACTGCATGGATGTATTGTTGATATTTGAAATTATTATTGATGAGCATATTTTTATGTTTCTTTAGTATGAGATCTGTCATGATATCTTGGATGAAAGGTCCATAGCATGACCGAGGTTGAGTACGATGTTGCTAGGATGGCTAACTATGAGGGAGGATGAAGAATATCCTTAGAGAGTTGTCTGAGCATGATCTGGATATAACATGGATACCTTGTAATGACAAAGAGTGGGATCCAATTGGGAGAGAATCCCATCTATATAGTTGGGACATATATACTCTCATATACTAAGATAATGAAGTTGTACGAGACAAGCTTGGGCTTGTGGTTGGAACCTCCTTCAGAGGGAGGATGAATATGGTATCATTTTGTGATGTATATGATTATTTATGTTCTAACATGATATGTTATTTAATGTCTTGTAAGAATAGGAGAAAAATGTTATCGATATATGATGATTACTAGATATGAGTATGATGACAACAATGTGTGTCGAGGGCACTTAGATAGCTCTTCCTCCATATTTTAGCTCCCAGGGTGTGGAATTGAGATGAAGGGCTCCTGGGGTTGAGGGAACTTGATGAAGGAGCATCTGAAAAAATCCTAGCAATGTGATTATGTGTTCACATGTTCTGGCCAAACAAGAAGTGGGAAAAGTTCATCATTAATAGTTTAGTTAGAATTAAATTTCTAAATTTAGTTGGTTTTAATGTCCTAGATTAAATAGGAATAAAATTATCATTTGGTTCTCCCTATGAGGAGATTTAGAAAATAGATTAGGATTGAGAGGATAAGATAGAGATGGTTTAAAATCTAGAAAATGAGAAACCTCTTTCAGTTAGATGGAAGCATAGATAAGTGTGTGAACTGTGATAGGGTAGATAGAGTGAAGTGTGAGAAGTGTGCGAGTTGTGTGATAAAGGAGAGACAGAGAGGAGAAGTCATTGAATTTAAAATCCAGCCATTGAAGTGCTTGGCTCTGTGTAATTACCTTTCTGATAATTCCAATTATTATGTGTTTAAATTCTCCTATCTGTGTTAAAGTTTCACTCGTTAATTCGTTGTTAATTGAATATCGTGTTATCGTATAGTGTATGCAAAGAAGTCGATTTGTGAGGTGAACAATAAAAGACTCGACAGAGTTCTGTGTGAAAATACTTATGCGAAGTGGGCCCATAACCCATGGGTCCATGGTAATATGTTAAATTGTAGTTTTGTGCTGCATCATTTTCTATCAGAGAAAAAGGTTGAGATTTCTTCTTAAGTATTATAGTAAATATTCCGCCCAGGAGAGGAGTTGGCAAAGGTTGAGGGATACTTGCAGCAAATGTAGCTTTGCTCAAAGATATTTTACACCTTCGTACAAGGATAGCGAAAATGGAGACTGCTCAGAAGAGACCATCGAAATAAGATGTCAGCGCAACAGAAGAATCTTCTAAAGAAGAAGAAGAAAAAGAAAGCGAGGAAGCTAAATTTTTCAAGATATTGGCAAAGGTTAGTGGAAAACCAAGAATGGAGATACCTTTATATTAAGGGAACCTTAATGTGGACAAGCTGATAGATTGGATCAGTTCAGTGGATATGTATTTCGACTTAGAATAGGTCTAAGATAAGAAGAAAGTAAAGTTTGGAGCTACCAAGTTGAAGGGCCATTCATCTATCTATTGGGATGAACCACAAACATCCAGGATTAGAAAAGGAAATCCTAAGATCAAACAATGGGATAAAATGGTAAGTAAATTGAAGAAAATGTTTATGCCAAAATATTATGAATTAAATCTTTTCAAATAATTGTAGATTTATACATATACAAAGGAACAGAGGAAGAAATACAAGAATAATCTACAGAAGAGGAGGATCAGACTTTGAATTGGAAGGAACAGATGCCAAAGAAAACAAAGAAAGAAGTGGAAGCCATTTTGGAGAAAAGATCTCTTATCACTCAATAATTTAGAATATTGGCAAGACTAAGCAATAAAGCGCAACATCAAAACCACTTGAAGCCTAGGATCTAACCCTCCTAGACTAAGAGAGGGATCTCTATATTAGATTTAGATTTGTTTCAGTTTAGGGATATTAGGCTAGTTAAGTTGATCGTAAGAGTTGTTTGTTTGATTGTTCTTGGTTGGATAGGAGGGGTCTTTCCTAAACAGTTTCCATTGGGCTATGGAGTCAAAATAGGATGGGTGTACACGTCAAATCCCAAAGCGAATGAAAGGAAAGGTGAATCCAAACTGGTGTTTATAGATGATTGTAATTATGGGATGAAGAAAAGTGATTTCAGTAATGACTTAAGAGAAACTAAAAATTCTTAAATCATACATCAGAAGAAAACATCGAAATTGTAAAGATAGTCAAAATTAAGGTACTCTGAAACATCAAATATTAATCTAACCTTCTTGTTTTACAAATAGAATTATAAGTGAAACACATGAAGAGATTACAGTGGGAAAAACATTAAACATGAATGAGGAAAAACATCACGAGGACAAAAAAAACATGAACCTTGAAGAATGCTCTCTTTATTGATGCTCCAACATGAACAGTATGAATAATTTCAATGAAAAGTGTTTATAAGATGAGGGTCTAACCTGTGTTCCAGAATGAAAACATGTATTTAAACAATTTACACCGTCTTGCCATTATCGAGATGGAAATCGGTTCATTTACTATAAGAGTAACTGAAAATGGATCTATGCATTTCATGCATGGACGCGTGTGATTGTTTCTAGGCAGATGTCTGAAGTAGAAGTAGAAGTGTCCCTTCGTTGGAATGTCCCTCTGGTAGGTGCTCGATGTATTTTTGGAGCCGTTATCTGACGTTGTGGTGGTTTGTTTTGCTCACGGATCTGATACACTACATGCGCTAACGTTGACAGTTTACTGAGCTTCCAGCTTCATCACTGAACTGAGTTGTCATACTTTGTGGAGCCTGCATATATATTTTCCAAACTCTCTGGAGTCAGGATCTTGGTCTTGTCCAGCTTTCTGAAGACTTCATCAGTCTCAGTTTACTTTATGAATGCGGGTTTCAGCTGAAAAATGTGCTTCACCTCATGTTGTATGAAAACATAGTTGATGATGACTTCGTAGAATGATTTCCTAGTAATGGTATTCTTGAGATTTGTGAGCTTGGATATGTCCTCAGAGATCTCTTTCAGCCTATTTACGTAATCATCTCTGGGTATCAGTTTATCGTTAATGACAAACAAGGAAGGAAAACCTTTTTTGTTCAGTGGCTCAATCCTGTTAAAAAACCTACTCGCCCAAACCTCCAGTTGATGGCATTATTATTCTAGCTGTGTGACCAGACTCTTCTTATTTAACACCCTTTTAATTTCAAGAACAGAGTTTTTTTTGTCAGCCACTTCAGTTTCTCCAACTCATGCCTGCTCTTGAAACTCAAGAATCTGATGATCTTGTTGACATTTTGGGCGTATCTCCAAGTTCCTCATTTGTTTTCTCAATTGCAACCTTTACTACCTCAATTAGATCCCTTTGTTAAAAAATTATCAGAATGGAGGGCCATATATCAGTTACATACTCAATTATATCAAACCATATAATTTGTTTCACCCTTCCCATCATGGTGCCAAATGAGTACTCCTGAAGGGACTTCTGCAAGCTCTCATTTAGTTTTTTACTAATCTGAAGCTCTGTGGCATGGGCAGAGTCTTTCCCTTTGAGTTTCTTCAGTAGGCCATTGAGTTGATTCTGCAGCGTTTTGAACTCTGTTGATTGTAGATACATGTTCTCCATTGCCTTGGCTAGTTTCTCAGTACTCTCCCTTGGTGCTCCTGTGGATGTTGTAGCTGCTGGGATCACTATGAGAGGAACCGCTTGTAGGGGGATCGTGGCCTTAGCTGCTTGTTTTTCTGCTCCCTTCATGGCATCCCTTATTGATTTTTGTCATTCTTTGATAATTTTACCCATCTCATCCTCCATTTTCTTGATTTGTTCTATTTTCTAAACAATTAATTGTAGAATTTATGCTTTATGTGTTTCAGTTGCTTCTATCTCCGTGGCCACAGGGTGTTCTGTTACTGGCATCTTAAGTTTTCTCCTCAAAGCAGCTATGCCTACATTCTTCTTCCTCACAAGGGTTTGTGCCACTACTATGTTGGATGGATTGTACCTGATCTGTATCACCAAATCCTCCAGATATTTTATCTTGTAGTATTTGGCCATGGCGGAGACCTTCTCCAACTTTAATTGTGACTTTGCATTGGACAAAGTCACATGTACTTTTGAGAGGCTCATGGATGTGCTCGTTAAGGTGGAGGAGATAATTTCTGAGTCTGCTTGTGCATCTCCATATGGTCTATTGGGTGGATTTTATTTGCATTAAACTCAAATGATGTCTTCTTGTAGTCTGCTACACCTTTGGGCTGAGGAAATTGTGCTTCCAAGAATGACATCCTCATTCCTCCCTTCTCAGAGTCAAAGGATGATAGGAGTCTACTCTAGGAGCTCCGTGTTTGTTTCCAAAATTAATTGTAGGTGTTGGCCTTGAGAACCTCATTCCTTCTCTTGATCTCCCTAAATGTGTCATAAATGTCTTTCTCCTCTTGTTCTACAGTGGAAGTAGATGTGGGAGTTTGCACATCCTATTTTTTGAATGGGACGGTGGCAGAGGATGTGGTGGAGATCTGGTGGCCACCTACTAAAGCTAATTTTGGTGAATCCCCAATTGTGATGATAGTTTGCTGGTTTTCCTCATTTACTTGATCAGGGCCCATGCTAATCTTGGATCTCTTCTTATATTTAATTTTGAACTTCTTAGTGGAGGAATCGATGTCCATGTCTATTTGACCCTCCCTGGTTCTATTACTTCTTGTTTCCCTTTCAAGTTCCTTTCCTTTTTCATCTTGAACTCATGCTGCTTTCTTCTCTTGTGGAGTTGGTGTTTGGATTCCTGAAGTAGAGATGACTTGCTCTTCAACCTCCTAGAGTGTGTCTGCCACCCATTCTTCTTGGTTCATGTACTTCTATATCTCTATTCTGTCGGTATGGGTGTAGGGTGTGAACTTTTTTTCCATCATTTTCTTGGAGATGATCCCCATTGGATCATAGAACTAGGTGAAACTATGTGTGAATTTCATCTCTTTCAGTATTTTATTGGCCTCTCCCCCTGCTGCCCTGCTGTTGCATATGAATGGGTTGATTTGGGATTTGATCCTGAATTGCGACTTCTTCTTGGCCGAAACAAAATGCACCTCATCAGCATATATCATTTTCCTGATATACTCAAGGGAAAAGAACCTCATGGAGAGGTATTTGGGTAGTTTATAGGGGGGAAATTCACTGCTATAAACCCTGATATTTGTGTAGTTCTGGTAGAGATACCAGTCTGTTATTCTGATCTTCTCTATCAACTACATCACTTTCTTGATTTCTTCACTGAACCTGGGCTCTGTGTTGCTGCTGAGTGCACTGATTACTGGATGAAAAAATAGATCTACAATTCTCTTGTATGAATATTATTCCTACTCCTTTCTCAATAGAGTTGTCCAATAAATGACAGATTCGGCTTGAGAGTCTTCACCTTTCTTTGTCATGTCGAATTCAAACTTGCTGGATTGAAAACAGGTGAACATGTACACCAACATAGAGGTGTATTTGAATACCCCTTCTGTCTAAAAATCTAAGAACTGTTTGTCGATTTCATCTACAAGGAACTGAGCATAGTTGAACATAATAGTGGGTTTGGCTTCTGCAGAGAGGATAGACAAGAAACCAATTATTGATTCATCTATACACTGATAATTATGATAACCTAAAAAACAATATAGGATGGTGACAATGTTTTCTGTCCTTTATGGGAAGGTCGATGATGAATATGGGGGATTTGTTGTAAGCATGGGTGCATTGGGGGCCATGAAAAGCTCCAAGACTTTGGCTCTGCTCAAAAAATATAATCCCTGGTACAATCCTATAAGGGATTCGTATGAAAAAGGGAAAGTGTTCTCAACAATGGGGGCCTGTAAATTCTCTTGAATGGATGGGGTAGAGTGGATAGGAAATGGAAGATGTGGTGCGGT
The DNA here is from genome assembly GCA_034641835.2 of Pinus albicaulis. Taxonomy (NCBI): domain Eukaryota; kingdom Viridiplantae; phylum Streptophyta; class Pinopsida; order Pinales; family Pinaceae; genus Pinus; species Pinus albicaulis. The sequence goes on along the minus strand of CM076582.1, from coordinate 1,611,685,165 downwards.
GGAATTGGAAATGGGCACAAGCAACAGTGGTTTGGAAACAACTTTTCAGAGGGGGGCTTCTGTGGTAAGTGGTAATGGAGAAGGGGGATGAGAAATTATAGGAGTGCGACACGTGGAGGGGGAGGTGGTAATGGATACCTCCCATTTCAGACCCCCCCATTTGTTAACGTCCGGAGGCTGAAGGGGGGCCAAAATGAATAGAGGGTCGTTGATGGTGAGGTGAGGAGCTGAGATGAAGGGTAATGAGGGGTATGTTTAGCATTGATGTGACGGAGTGACGAGACGGTGGGCCTGGGTTGTTGAATGAGCTCCGGGGGGGAATGCATGACGTGGCAGGGAGGTGTGGCCCGATGGCTATCACACATCTCACATCGAAGTATTTATTTGTGCGTGGTAGAGGTAATCCTTAAATATTGTGAAGTGTAGAGTGTGAGGGAGAGGGAGGTGACATGGTAGGGAGGGCCCCATGGCTATCACACATCGCACTTCGAGGTATTTAGTTATTATCATTAGGGGTAAACCTTTAAACTTGAGAAGTGAGAAGCGCGAGGAGGGGAGTGACGTGGAGATGAAGGTGGGACCAGACCGTAGCTTGCAGATCGCAACTTTTAAGTTTTAGTTATAAGCGCAGAGGAAAAATATCACAGACACGAAGTGTGAAGTGTGGGGAGGAGGTGAGTGACATGGCAGGGGAAAGTGGGACCGAGTGCATCACATATCACAGATATTAGATTTATGTTATAAGGATCGGGGGTTAAAATTTAAAACTCACGAACTACGGGGAGAGTAGAAGTGACGTGGCAGGGGAAAGTGGGACTGACTACATCACATAATACAGATATTAGGTTTCTGTTATAAGCAGCAAGGGTTAAACTTTAAAACTTGTGAATTGTGGGGATAATGGAAGTGATGTGGCAGGGAACATGGGACTGCCCGTAGCCCGCGGTTCATGAACTTTACCATTATCTTTTAGCATTATCTTTTCATACTTGTGAATTGAAATTTATGAGGTCTTGGAGGGACTTTCACAATGCTTCAAATGAAATATACTTCCCCTCACAAGATTTTTAACTCACAATTTCATTTTTTCCTTTCGTTTCTTTCTCCTTTGCATATCTACCTACCTGAACTACTCATCTAAAAAATTTTCTTCCTTTGTAGGGTGCATTTAGACTTGCAGACCCTGAAATTTTTATTTTGACATTCTAACCTAACCCATATCCCTTATTTCTCCTATTGGTCGAGATTAAGCTGTTGAACCAATCTTATTTTCAACCTATCTACTGATAAGCCAAGATTAAACAGTTCGGAAAATCTTATTTTCTAAGCTATAACTAAAAATTGAAAATTGTCCAATCATGATTAAATAGTATGACTAGAAAGACCTATCTAAAGAGTAGTGGCATTTGAACTTGCAACACTTTCAATTTTATTTCTTTTTTGGGGTTCTTCTTTCTTTTCTCTTTTCTATTTTTAGACCCTACTTTATTTCTTTCTCTCTTTTTTTCATTTTTATTTGAAATCATTTGAATTTTTAAATTACTTTCAATAATGAAAACGTTTCATGAAATAGGAAGTATCATGTCACCTTCAAATCCTATAATTTATAGGGTGCTAACAGTAGTAACAAAGAAGACCAGGGGAAATAACTATTATCAGTATCTAGTCCAATGGAAAGTACAACAATTGGAAGATGCCAGTTGGATGACAAAAAGAAATTTATAGAAGTTTAATGCAAATCCTGAAGCATTGATAGATCAATTTTTCCTTCTCTGAGAGTCTGATGCAGGAGCATCTGGACAATTTCCAACAATGTGATTATGTGTTCACATGTTGTGGCCAAAAAAGAAGTGGGAAAATTTTATCGTTAATAGTTCAGTTAGATTTAGATGTGTGAAGTTAGTTTGTTTTAATGTCCTAGATTAAAGAGGAATACAAGTAGCATTTGGTTCTCCCTGCGAGGAGATTTAGCAAATAGATTAGGATTGAGAGGATAAGATAGAGTTGGTTTAGAATCTAATAAATGACACATCGTTTTCAGTTAGATGGAAGCATAGATAAGTGTGTGAAGTGTGATAGTGTAGATAGAGTGAAGTGTGAGAAGTGTGTGAGCTGTGTGATAGAGGAGAGATAGAGAGGAGAAGTCATTGAATTTAAAATCCAACCAGTGAAGGGATCGGCTATGTGTAATTACCTTTATGATAATTCCAAGTATTGTGTGTTTAAATTCTCTTGTATGTATTAAAGTTTAACTCTTTCATTCACTGTTAAATTGAATATCGTGTTATCGCACAATGTATGCAAAACAGTCGATTTGCGAGGTGAAAAAACAAAGACACAACGGAGTTCTGTGTGAAAAGACTTATGTGAAGTGAGCCCATAGCCCACAGGTCCACGGTAATATGTTAAATTCCATTTTTGTGTTGCATCAACACTATATAAAATAGGGTCATAGATGTTGGTCCCCTATCTTCCACCTGTGGGATGTGCAAGATCCTTGTCCTTTTTGAGAATTCGGGTATCTCCCCCACCTTTGGTTGTTGTAGAGTATGCCCCAGTTGGCATCATACCCAAAAGCAAGGCTTTTTGGGATTGTCCCTCCTCGTCTAGCCAACGGGTTGAGGATTCTTGGAGGCGTTTGATCCTTACCTATTGGTAATTTGGGTATCTCATCGAAGCGAGATTATGATGAAAGTGTTATACCACATGATTTCTTAGAGTCATTGATAGGAATATCAGTAGGAAACAAGATCGGTTGTGATAACCCAATGCAATTCCTGGTTGAGAATGAGCTCCCCAATGTGAGACCAGGGTTGATAACGAGCTCCCCAATGTGATACCAGGGTTGAGATATTCTCCCTTGTGTTTTTGAATATCTTATTGCTCGATATGGGGTTGTTGTAGTAGCTCGCCCATCATATTCTGGGTTGAGTAGTAGCTCCTTGATGTGGTTACAAGTTTATTTTTTCTCCTTGATGATATGCTCTTTGATGATGATGTGGGTCGTTAGTATGAATCCCTACTAATATCACAGGTAGTATCCCATTAAAATAGATTCCAGATCATAGTTCGAAGAATAGAAGGTGATAGCTTAGGCTAGCCTCCGATGGAAAATTCTTCTTCTAAATTCAATAATTTTCAACATATGAACAAGGAAAATAAATAAATAATTAGGAATAAGTAAGGGATGGACCTAGATGAATATTGATGATTTGAAATATTAAGATACTTGATATGGTCAGGGCATGACGACAATGTGACAAGATGATCTGATGATCAACAAATAAATATTAGGAGGTGGAATTCTTCCTAGTTGAGAGGGAGTGTTGAAAGTATTCAACTAGAGTAAAATTATAGTAATTAAAGCTCACATGACGGAGATAATTATTTCATTAAATACCTCTTTTTGAGACGACCAAAATAGACCTAAAGATCACCTCATTTGGATAAGTAGAATCTGGTTTTTGAATTTATGAACCCACTCATGTACATTGGATTAGGTCGACCCTATGCACGTGTGCATATTAGATAAGGTCGGGCCTATAGAAAGTGGACCCATTGGGAGGATATAAATACAAGTGACCTCTACCTCATTTATACACAATGACGAGACACTCTTCTCTCCTTTTTCTTTGGCTCAGACGAGTTTGAGGCTTGTCTGCGCAGAAATAGATTTTCTCTAAGGTGTTATTGTACGATGTGAGGATCACATATCCAATTTAGGGTTCTATGCCCCTGTCGCAGGCACAGATATGGGAGATTTAAACCATAGTCGCAACCTCAAAGGCTCATGAGTGTGACTGAAGCCTTCCAATCGCACAAATATCTCACTGTGCACACGACTGGGATATTAGGGTTTTTGAAGTCCTGTTTCAACCCTAACATCATGCACTTACCAGGCTTAAGGGAGTGACTAGGACCCTATAGCCACACGGATGACTCCTCCTACATTCTACCCAGGACCAAAAGGTGAAGTTTCAGTATTCCAAATACTCTTCTTCCTGACTGCATGTTTTGGTAGTTGACTTTAGTTAGTGTCAATTTAGTTCAGTCTTTAGAATCATATTTCAGGGTCTATACATTGTTGGTTTCATTTCATGGATGTTCTATTTTTTTTTGTTGGTTATTTTCATCAATGAAGATATGGGTCATTGTATCCTCTTTTGTTGAATCATTTGATGACAATCTAAGAATAAAAATTTGCAAGGGTTTTCCCCATAGTGGGTTTTTCCCTAGTCTCCAACCATTCCTAGTGTCTCTATGTATGCATGCTTTTCTTATATTGTTCCTTAATATTCAATTGCATTGATGATGATGATATTTTTATTTCTATATAGTTTCATATACTGTTATGTCTGTTCAACTAATAGATAGGGCCTCTATGAGCATACCTTCGACCTTAGTTTCATAGAGGCCCTATCTATTAGTTGGTTTGTGGAACAGACCTATTCGAATAAGAAAGGTCTTCTATAGTAGAAACCATTGAAGACTTCACATATACGCGTTCTTGGCTTTCCTAAGAGAAAAATCACTCCTCGAGTAATTGAGAAGAGATCCACACCACCTGTCCACTATACCTTTGTGTAGATTTCACACCTTAAGCATTGTATTGGTTCAGTCAGGTCATACTCACGCCAAATGAAATAATTGTTGCCGTAAAAAAACTTGTAAATATGATCCATCATGTTGTCTCCATAGGCATCCTCTATAGGCTCATTATACCTCTCCTTCTAAGTTCAATTCCAGCTAATTTCATTATGTTCCAGGCATGTATCTTCCCTCTTCTCCAATGCTTGAGGACATCCCTATGCTCCAATGATCGAGACCAGTTTCCAGAATGAGCTACAACCCTTCTTTATAGGATTTCTCTAATCAAATCCACACAAATTTGGACCATCATGAGAAGACCTCACCATTATTTCTCTTTCTATCTCCATTGACTCGATTGACCTCTACCTTTGGGGTTTCTCCCTTAGTTGATGGAAGATGTATATTTTTCTAGGGAAAGAAACAAATTATGGCATACATATAATTGTCGACGAAAGTAGGAGTGAGGCCTTGGAAATTAAAAGTGATATCCTCGAAGGTGGATGATCAATCGTTGCATGGGAGATTCATAATGGGGACAAGTGGGATGCATGCAAGCTCATTGTATTTATCAATGAGTTTTATATTTTTATCTCTTTTTTTGTATATTTTTATTATAATTTAATGGGAATAATAATTATTTTCTTTGTAGAAACTCTTTAATGCTAGATGTTTCATTAGTAGCATAATTCTCTTGATCTTTCCATATTGTGAGCGTCATTTTCATCGTGAGATTCAACAACAAGAAATATGGAAGGCCTTTTCCCACATATTAGTTTAGGTTATTATACATACCATTCAGTGGTCCCAAGGACCCCTCATCAATCTACATATTCTTTGGATTCTGATTCTGAGACACTTCCTAGGAAAGTGCAGTTACAAATGGATAAGGAGTTAAACTTTTGGGTGAGTTGGATATTTATGTGGATCATAATTTCAGTTGTAGAAAAAAAATTGATTCTTATTCTGAGATCAAATAAAGATGTGAGTTTGTACTTGGAATATATATAAAGAGAAATGGATGTTTGAGGCATGATGACATGCATAGGAGCTTGACTCAAAAATATGCACCAAAGACTTTCAAGGAGATTGTGGGGAATTTTTTTGGCAATGCAAGATATGAACAATTATATACTAAGAGGAAAAACTGGGTTGTTCATGCATTCTATGGCTCTCATGGTATAAGGAAAACATGATGTGCAAGGAATGCAGTGCATGTATAAAACAATTAAAAGAAAAGAAGTGTAGAAACATATGCATGAGTCAAAATGTTGGGTGATTTGGATCTATATGCTCATCATAATTTAAGCTGTAAACAAGATTATAATTCTAATTCTGAGACCAAATGAGGAGAATAGTTTGGACATGGAAGCGATCTGATGAGAAATGGATGTTTGAGGCATGAAGATAAGCGTAGGAACTTCACTAAAAAATATGCACCATATACTTTCAAGGAGTTGGTGGGGAAAAATTTGGCTATGCAAACTCTTAACAATGCTACTAAGAGGGAAAATTGAGTTGTTCTATGCATTCTATGGTTCTCGTGGTTTAGGAAAGACCTCATGTTCAACAATATTTGCAACATCTTTAAATTTTCATTCTCCATAGTAGCTTAGGCCATGTGGGGCATGAAATTCATGTAAAACATAGATTAATGGAGAGAGCTCAGATGTTAAGGAAATTAGCTCTCTTGGAATCTTAGATCTTGATAATATTTATAGCCTCTTGGATAAAATGATTCTCTCTTCATCCCTATCTCAATACAAAGTGTTTATAGTGCATTATTGTGATAATTAGACAAGTAAATATTGGAATTCCATCTCAAGGATTCTTGATCAAGTGCCTTGACATATAGTTTTCATTATTATTAAGGAAAATCTAGATCAGCTACCTCATACAATTATAAGCATGTTCTATAAAATATTCTTGAAAAAATTGACGGATGTTGACATGATAAACAAATTCAAGGCAACAACATTACAAGAATAATTAGAAGTAGATAAGGATGCATTAAAACTTATAACATTAAGGTATGATGGCTGTTTACTGGATGCTAAAATGACACTTGATCAATTGACTCTTTGGGACAAATTATATTTCTTACATTGGTTCAAGAACTTGTAATTTTATTTTCTCTATTTCTATGGTTATAATTTTTTATTGCTTGAAGTAGGTAAGGTAAAATCACTTAAATATTCTAGTTCTGAACATAATCGTTTTTTTCATTTTGCACATTTTATATGAAAATTTTAAAAATACTTTTTAAAGTAAATTCCTATATTTGAATAAGAATAAACATATTTCATTTTCAGTTGCATGAAAAATATATCATTATAATTTAGGGCGTTTGTTGGGTTATGTTCAATTCATAATTTTCTAACATCCTATCTACTCCCAATTTTCATCAATTGAAGATTATAGCATGGTGAGGGTATTGCACATTGCACTTTAGTTATTTCCTATTCTATAATATTTTTTTAAGTGGTGATATGATTTCATCCTTCCGATAAAATTTGAAATGTCCAAGGAAGGATTGCCAATTATTTTCTTTGAATCATGTTTTTCATTTCTTTGATATTAAAATTTATTGGATAGGAAGTATATATTATTCTCTATCAATAGCATCCATTCTTTTAGTTTTATACCTAAGATGAAGTATTTCAGTCATTATATAAAAGTGAGTTCCATTACTCAGCTATCATAAGTAAGGAAAGATGATCGAAAATTAGGCTTGTTCCTTTTCAATTTACAATTACAAGTTGTTTCAACTAGTGGCTTCAAGGGATTCATATAAATGTGTTTCAAAATTCAGCTTCTTTATGCACAATAGTTTTCATTACTCTAACTTCTAATATGCAAGAAGAGAATTAACAAAACTCTAGAGATAATAATGATACATCATACATGAAATTTACCAATTTACACAAGCACAAACAACTTTTGTTCTGAAGTTTGTTTTTCAACAAAATGCAAGTTTTGTAATTGTGTCCTCTAACAATTCTTCACCAAAAAATATGAATTTCTCACTTTGTAATTGGGACACATGATAGCTTTTATGTTTTTGGTTCTTCCATACTTTAACTTTTCCAGGATAATACTTTTCTTGGATATGATTTTGGATTTTCTCTAACATGTGTGTCTTCTTTGGCTCATTTTTAGGTGATCTGACATATATGTGTCTTATTTCACTCATTTTCAGGTGTTCTTGGTGCTAGGCTCATAAATTGATGATCAACATGAATTTATCACACTATACTTCACACAAGTTAATTTCTCTGGACTTACAACATATGAGAACTTTACTTCTTTGGATTCTTCCACATTTTCAAATTTTTAACGATATCTCTCCATACTATGGAAATAATTCAATTTATCACTCTAGACTTACAAGAAATTTAATTAATTTGGATTTACCACACAGGAAATCATTTATGTTTTGGATTCTTCCACATTTTCACCTTTAACAGATGTCTCTCCATACTCTTTTTGTCGTACACTTTTAGATTTTTTCCAATGTTTCTTCTAACATATACTTGGTAACTTTGGCTCATATTTTTGGCTATAATTCCAACTAGGACAAAATTAAACACATCTAAATAAGACAAATAAGTACATTTCTATTTAATCCTATAGCTCATTTGTGGACTCTTATGGTCATATTTAAGTTCTGGCATCATTTTAGGTTTTGCTTCCAATAGTAGCCAATGTCGTTATGAACCATTAGGGGAATTTTTGAGGTCTAAAATGGGCCTCCTAAGGAAATTATAAAATAATTGTGGAAATAATAAAATAATATTTAATTACATCATCAAATTTTAGAGGGAAAAAAGAAGAAACTACTTTTTCAACTCGTATTTTCAACTTATCTCCATATGGGTTTACCCAAAATTCGAGAAGGAACACTCGTTGGATGAATAATTTGATTCCTCATCCAAGGAGTACTCATGTTGGTTACTTTCGATGGACCCTGCTAGACAAAAAATGAGAAATACATGAAAAACATGATTGTAAGATCACATTTTTTTCATGTATTTCTCATTTTTCATGCAGAAGGGTCCATCAAAAGTATGAGCATGGGTACGCCTTGGATGGGGAATTAAATTTTACATAAAATGAGTACTCCCACTCGTGTTTTGAGTAAAATATTAGGGAGATAAGTTGAAAATACAAGTTGAAAAAATATTTTTATTATTTTATTATTTTTTTAATATTTTTACTTTTTTACCTCAAAATGGTGAATCATCCCCCATGGTTGACATCATCATCTTGAATCATATTGGTTCTTATAAAGTTTATTTTGGTTGTACATTTTTCTTAGGAGGCTCATTTTAGACCTCAAAAGTTCTCTAATGATACATAGCTACCCATGAAAGAATGAGAAGAGACATTTCCTTTTTTCATGAATACATTTCCAAAAGCATTAAGAGAATTTAAATCCACAAACAAGCAACCTTTTCTTCATTTATGAAATACCCAATCTATAACTGTCATTTTTTCCCCTCATCAAAACTGGAAAAATCCACTGTGTTTGATATCAACCATTTTTCAAATCGCTTTCACACTCAATCTCCAAATTCCCCAGAAGAATTTCAAAAATAAAGTGTCATCATACACCATCTTTTCCTTTTCTTGGCACAAAAGTAACTAATCTTACTTGAGCTCAAAGAAAATGCTTCTAGAAATTGTTGTTTGTTGTTGTCAAAGTTCCAATTTTAAGCTAATATTGGGAAAATTATTTGTTTTGGAATCCTAAATCATTTATTTTGGAATCCTCAATAGCAATAGGAAAATATAAATCTTAATGTTTCTCATCTAAATCAACTAGAATTTGGATTTCCCTTGTAGCAGAAAGGAATCCTCTATCTATACTATAGAAAAATTCATATTTTCCCTTAGTGTGGCCACCCTCATGGATACATGTTGATAATATACAGAAGTAAAGACTTTAGAAGCAATGTTAGCAATAAGTAGCTTCACATCATTCAAGAAAGCGATACTATTTTCATAGCATGAATTCATCTCTTCTACTATACTCACGATTTCTCTTAAGATTTCCTGTTAGTCAAGGCGATTCTATGTAATCATTGCAACTATCTAAACCTTTAAAGGCCATTTAAGGTACATCCAGTTACACTCCTAAAATTTGTCCATTTCATGCAGAGTTGAAGGCTAATTTCATGCACTTCAATCATGATATGATGATACCTTTGCACTTAAATCTGTACCTAGAGAGAGAATCTAAAATAATAGGGTTTTCTGCTTATGCCTTTTCTTTTGTTACTAATGCTATTAGTTTTTTCTAGAATAGGGATAGTTTTATATCTCTGTTGGTTGCTTATGGGTCATCAAAGCCCTTAAAGAAGAGGTTTCATTGCTAAAAAACCTCAAATTAGATAAATTTGGCATATTGAGGTTTCATAAACTAACAATTTTCCATCTTATAGATTCATCATTGTTTTATGGGTTTACATGAACGCAAAATATTTTATGATATACCTCGATATGACTAGCTACAAGCCTGATTCCTTGTTGGCTTGATTAGCATACATTAAATATGAACTTATTTAAAATTACTACAAAGAATATTAAGCATAAAAAATACAAAATTAGTTACCCTTGAGACTGTAGATGATATCTAGAATCTGCACGTTGTGACCTCCGTCTCCTTTCAAGCTTAACTTATATTTACTCATTTGGTTAATGCTTATGGAATTGAATGGAAAATGGAGTCCTACTAAACAATATATGCTCAAATAAATTTGAAAAGAGAGAAACGAGAGTTTTGAGTTTCAATTGCACGGTTCATGAGTTGTAAAGGGAAATGATCAATGTTGTTTCGAAATGACATCAGCGATAGCTTACATTTTGTGGCATTGTACACGATCTTAACCCGTGAATGTTGGGAAACATTTCACTATTCTTGATTTTTGATAAACATAACTAATAATTTATCACATTTTATGGTTTTCCCTAATTATATGGTGAATAAATATTTGTAATCTCATTTCCATATTTCATCTCACACACTTTGTATTGAGCTGATGTGGAACGACCGTTTCATCAAATTTTTAAGTTCCATGTGGTTATAATCATTAAAAATGGTAAAATAAATCCGTTCCTTTCACCTCTATAAAACTGATTGGGAATAGTTAAACATTTTCATAGAGCATAGCTATTACCCTTGCAATTGTATGTTCATTCCAACATCCCTCATCACTACTATTTTAAGCTCATATTTGGTGTAAATTTTAGCTTTCTTTGTTTATAGTGGCTCATATTAATACATTGGTCCATCGGTGTCCCATGTATCTTGGACTAGGTGGTGACTTCTTGCCGAACTTTATTTGCGAAGTTTGACTCTTGAGATTGAAAAATGGCCAAAATTAATGATATATTGAAGGTACATTAAGTACTATAGCCATTCCACTATAAATTTTGTGGTAAAGGTAAGGACAATCTTCTTGACATTACCATATGTACGCAAAATGCATATACAAAGATTTATTTTTTGCAACTAGAATCTCATTTCCGGCAAGATGAGTTTCAACATAAACTTCTCAACGTTGAAAAAAACACCATCAACAACCATCAAGTGAGGTTGAGGTTGTCTTACATCCAATGCCAAGTACAAGAGCATATTTGAATGTAGAAACAAAAATACATCCTACACTTCCCAAGCCAACCACCAAAACTTGGGAAGAGCTTGTCAACAAAAAGCACATAATAGGTATTGGATATGACAAGGAGGTGCCCTTTCATATTCCATACTAATCCAATCCCATAAAATTCTAGAGTGCCAAATTTATTCATGATGTCTCATCTTTAGTTGTTCTAGATTCTACTCCTCTTCGACATCACCAAAAACAGATTGTAAAATGCCGACACTGTGATCTGGTTGGCCATATGAAAGATCATTGTTTTGATATTAACCTATTCAAGCACAATGGTAAGCACCCTCATTATTCACACATATGCTTCAGAAAAAATCCTCTTGGAAGAACAAAGATTCATCTTGGATGGATCGCTTCTTGTAAAATGGGAAACAACAACCAAGAAGATATTTCAGTCATATGTCATAATTTATTCTAAAATATTAAAAGTTCTTCAAGTTGAATTTTCACCATCATATCACCTTGTATATGATAGGGGAGAAATGATATTCATCTACAAGATTCAAAGCCACATCAAGTCAGCCTGAGTCACAACCTGTCATTCTAGATTCAGAGTTGTAGCCAGAGACAGAGATGCCCATGAGCATGCATTTGGTTGGTGGCCAGTCTTAAACCATCTATGCAAGGTTGAGCTTTTCCCTCTTCAAATAACTTGGGACACTTCCTCTAGCAAAAGAATTTAACTTCTTTCCAGTCTTGGAAGAGTTCGAAGAATTTCATTAAGCATTCCAGAGTTGGTGGTCATCCTTAAACCACCGTAGGTTGAGACCTCCATTTAAGGTTGAGGTTCTATCTTTTATATAGGTTGTAGACCTCCCTTCTTCTAGGTTGAAGGTATCCGTATTCAAAACATTAGGAGAACTTCCTCTAGTATAAGATCTCAGTGTCTTGTTATATTTGGAAGAGTTTATGGAATTGCACTAATCATTCTAGTGTTGGTGGTCATCCTTAAACCACCTCCTGATGCCAACATTTAGAGAGAACATTCTACCAAGTGCTCCCATTTTTTATTACAACTCTCCTCTTGGACTCACACATACCCCTTCAGATTAAGGGGGGGAATGTTGGACACCTAATCCTTCTAGGGTTAGTGTGGAAGCTCAAGAGACTTAGGCAATCCAAGTGACCTTGGAATGTGGAATCCAAGAATCATGCCTAATGTACTATAAATGTATATAATTGTGAATAATATGATATCCATGCTTATATTTCCTATTCCCATGTGCTTACCATGCTTGTGTTTAACAATTGGGATGTTCAAAGGGGAAAAAAATGAAGATAATAAAGGTAAGGGTGTTGCCTAAATCAAGATAGCCCCAAGAAAATCTTAAAGTGGGGGATTAAACGGAGGTACTAGACCTACTGTAGAAGGGTCCTTAGACATAATAAACTCTATATCAGTATGGGTGTGATTTGGGGATTGAAACTGGAGATTGACTCCCTTAAGTAGTGATGGATTCGGATTCACTCGGACATTCCTCCACATAAAGTGGAGGAAGGATTTGTAGTTATCAATACAGACAATGAGAACCTCAGGTAGCCATGGTGAATATGTTTTAAAAAAATATATATTATTCTATGTACATATAAGTCTGAGTAAAAAAAATAACACGCGCCTAGAAATAAAAAATTGGAGTCAACAATCACCCACGGAACATAACTCTGTCTGATAGCCACAAGTAGATGGTGATGAAACCCACTATCAAAATGGCTAAAAGAGACAGTTGGGAAAATGTACAGTTATGATCACTCCTGAGGTTCGCCCAAACCTCGATGTGAATGGGTCAAGCAGTCTCATGTAGATGAGTACCCTCCTAACTATTCAAAAGTGTAGCTAGGATCAGTCTTCATATTGACTATTTAATTATGTATGTATAAGACAAAGATAATAAAATGTAATTTTTGTTGTACTTTCTTCATGGGTTTCATCAACAAGATTTTATTATAGGTCAACAGAATTCTTCTTGATGTCTATTAGGGTTTGTCTTAAGTTTATAAGTGTAATTAAGAGTCAGGTATATGAAGTTCCTATTCTAAAGGATGTGATCAAATACCTTGTGTAAGAATGGCTTTTGAAAGCTCTCATAACAGCCCTCATAAACACTGGAATAAAAGCTCTTCATGTCAGCCCTTAAACAGTGATGAATTCAGACTCAAGTAGGATGAAAGGTCAGCATAAAAAGGAGGAATTGTGCCATATATAAACACAGAACCTGCGGATCATTTGGTGTGGACAAGATTTCAGGTTTCTCTGTCAAGAAGTGTGGTTTCTCTCTGATGAAAAACAATGTTGTGTTCAGGAAGAAATCTAGTTTTCTTCATGGTATAACAATGGTTGTATGCAGATTGTTCTGTGACAGAAAGTGTCGATTTTAGAGACCAAGAAACAATGGATATGAGACAAGAAAACAATGTGGATATATCTAAATAGATATATCATGATAAATTTTGGTTTAAATGTGAAGTCAAGGCAGCATTGAAGTGTGTCAAGATGGCGATCTATTGAGAAGTGATGCAGATGGATTTGAGGATAAAATATATGGTTAAGTCTGAAATGAATGCAGATCACAGATGTATATAAAGGATACTCTACACCATCACATAATTTCAAGTACTATCTTAAGATTAATATTATTCAGTGATAATTATGTGTCTATGGTGCGAGTTCAAGTATGGAATATATGTGAGATCAAGGCAGTGTTCGGCATGAGGAAGAGACTAGTCTACTGTGCCAAAGGAGGATTATGTAAGTGTACAAAATGGGACTAGGTATGGGACTATGTAAAGTTTTGATATCACAAGAAAGATTATATATACGGAGAAGGAACAATACGAGGAGAAACCAAGTTTATGGCCTTGGCATTGAAGGGTGCATATTGATGTAGGTAGGTGTTATTATTGCCTAAATCTACCTCGGGATGAAGGAAGTGAAGGAAGGCAGAGTCTAGGGTAACATCAAACCATGCTTAATCTGGTAGCTAGCCCTAGCAGATCGGGAGAGGGCTCTCTCCTCGTCAATCTCAGCAAAAATAATCAGTGAGGCTTGAGATGACTTGAAATAAAAGATGATTTTAGGCTAGGTATATATGTAAAGGATTTTGATTTGATTTTGGAAGGGTTTTTGGTGGAATCAAAGGGAAAGGCAGATTTTGGGTCCAGGAAATGATCAGTTTTGCAGAGGGCTGAATGGGGCAAGGAAAGCAATTGTTTTGATGCTTCGAAATTGAATGAAATGTATAGATCAGACCGGTGAGGAGTTGAAGAGGTCAAGAGGCATTCAAGAATCCTCTTCAGACAACTGAAAAAATTGAAAATTAAACAAAATTTCAAGGTAGAGCACTGCAAATCTAATGGATTCCACCTTTATCACTTATTTGTTTAATTTAAGAAGAAAGGAGAAGGGAAATGATATACATGAAACTTCAGTAAACTTAAAATCACAGAGAGAAACACACCATCAAAACATAGAGCCACATGGATACCAAAGAGTGCTGCAAACCCTGGTCTATTCCTTTGCCAAAATGTAGAGATGAAATATACAATGAAGCTCAAAGAAATCCCAAGTGTCCAACCCTGAAAATGACTGAGAAAATACAAGATATAGAAAAGCCTAACTCATTCCCATGCCTCTAGGGGTGAAGCTCACTATTTTAGGAGCTGTTTGAACAATATCTAAACTAAGAACTATAAAATAGGCAGTGGAACAGCTTGCCTCTATAAGATAGGAAACTGATTCATTCAGTTACAATTCACTTTTCGGTGAATGAATCTACTTACATGAGTAAAAATGTGTCAAAATTACATCAAAGCCATGAAATTACATCAAGTTACATCAATATTTTCACATTTGGAGATGAAAAATTCAAATTGGACAAAAATAGGCGAAAAACTGAGTTACTGAGTGAAAACTAGGCCAAAATTCCCAATGCACCGCGCCTGAAATCTCTATGCATCACGCCACTTTGGAGCTTATTTTGAGGGCCTTCCCTAAGTCCAAATTAAGTGTAGGATATCTTTTTAGAAAGTGATACCTATCTAATTTCCAAACCAAGTGGAATTTCTGAATTTGGTTGCCATTTACCCCTCCAAAAATAAAATCTCCCAACACTGCTTCCTGTGTGTCCAAAAAGTGGCAGAAAGGCCATTTTTAAGGTGTTTTTGACCCTTCAGGCAACCCAAAAATTGTCAAAATCCTTAGGTAATGGGTAGGAATGCATAAATTTTGATGCAAAATCTAGAAATATGAATTTTTCTTCAAGAGGGGCTGGCAATTATAAGCGCGCGCCAAGTAGCGCGACGCGTCGGGCAGGAAAATTTGTGTTAAGGCCAAAAAATTCAAAATTGACAAAAAGTTTACCAAATTTCTTGAAATTTGGGCTGAATGTCCACCATCAAGAGCTATGTTGAGCCAAGGAGGCTTCGGCCAAAATTAGGAGTCTATCATGCCTTTTGCGACGCTTTAACGCCCTCTTTGGCTTTGCCTTCAGGATCTTGATTCGCGCCTTGCAAACATGATTCCTCGCCCAATAATGATTCTTCATGTGCCTGAGCATGTTATTTTAATTTTTTTCCTTCTCCAACAGCTTCTCTAGATGAATATTGACCCTCTAAAGCCAAGTCTCTCTATCAGCCTCAATCTCTCGCTTAATGGATGTCATCTCGGTTTGGATTCTTTGGGAAGCTTGCCGATTCTCATGGATGTTTTGCAACTCCATGATTGTTTGCTGATATTTGAAATGTTTGTTTCACTACTCCAAGTAGTTTGTAATACATTGGACTCTCTGCAATTTGATGGTCAAGGTGTTTATCTCCGCCTTCTGCTCCTGAATAGTCTCTCTCAACTTTGAGCTTGGAGAGCTCAAATCCTCATCAATGATTATGAAACCTGTATGTTGGCCTCATGAAGGCCCCTCATCCTGCATAGGCCTCTTACCTTTGTCCTGTACATGTACCTGTGCTTCTGATGGCAGAAGCGAGACCCCTTCCACCCCAGGTGGAGATAATACTCGTCGGGCTGCTGCAAATAATCCTCTAGTGCCTCTCTGATAAGTGACATATGTCGGCACACTAGTAGTCTCTGTCTCCTGACCTCCATGATGATATGAAGGTTCACCTGCATCATGAAAAACCTCCAGAGGAACCCGAGGAGCTGTGAAGAAATCATGGGAAATTAAATCTTCCCATGAAATACCCTACAATCCAAGCTGATGCACAACCACTATCTTAATGAGTGCATAGTGATAAATATTGTTGTACTGCTGCTCAGTAGTTTTCCTCTGCATGAGAGTGGTCATTCTCTCGATGTTCCAGCACATGAAATAAGGAAGGTTCATCATCCTCACCCTGGTGAAATGCATCAGTAACCTGATATGATAGGCATAGAGGCGTGAAAAGCGGCCCTCACAGCTAAAATATCTGATAATAAGTTTCATCAGAGGCGCATAGGAATCCTTGAAGAACCAGAAAGGAAACACTCTCCTGAGTTTTTTCACAAATCTAGGCCTGATATATGGTTCATAATTCACTCTATCCACCTGCTGTCTTTTGTTCCACTGTTCTCCCACATTCGGTATTCCAGTTGCTTGAGAGATAGTTTTCGGTGTCAAAGTGAAAGTTACACCGACAAGAGTTACCTGACCATCATGTAAATGCAATACAAACAAACGAGCCAACGCCTGATGATAATGTATCCTAGCAATCATTTCAGAAAATTGAAAACATGACTGTTGTTGGAAACATGCCATGGCAAGTGGGCAAGCCTGCAATTCAGCCAATGAAGTGGTCTCTTCTCTCACATGTCTGCCACTTTTATGAGGCCTTCTAGGTGCATTTAACTCAGTGGTGGAATCACTATCTCGGTCATATGATGTATCAGTATCTGTCTCCATAATTTCCAAGGTCTATGCAAGGTCTATGTTGTATTGGATAGATGAAAATGAGAATTTTAGTGCTTTTGTTTTAGTGCCAAATGTATAGTAGTATGGGATGAGGTGTAGTGATGAAATAATAGTGATGGGAGATGGGGGAAAAAAACAAGGTGGGGAGATGGAATGATTGACACCAAAATTATTTGCAAAACCCAAAGGAGGCCCTTCTCAACAAGATAATAGGGTTTAGTTTTTGTATTGTTCAAATCCTTATAAACAACGCCCAATACATTTTCATTGGCAATTCAAAGGTCACATGGACTTACTTGGAGCAAAGGAGACCGAATCGATTTGGATTTTTGAAGAAATGGCACAAATTTTGTGTTCCGGCCTAATGCGCCACGTAGTCAACCCAGTGCGCCGCGCTTGAAAAAAATAACACACAGAGGAGCGACCCTATGCGCCGCGCTCAGTCTATGCATCGCGACACCTGCCCAGTGCGCCGCGCAACCAACTTCAACACAGTCCGCCCTCCAAACTTCTTTCTTCACTCCTCCATGATTTTTCTTGGCTCACTATTGTTCTTGGCATGCAAATGAATCTTTGAAACATGAAAATATATTTAATTCCAAAGATTTCAATTTTTGTTTTTTGAAACCCGCTTTGTAATGTTTGAAAACTTTGACACTTTTTAAAATAACTCTGTTTTGCTTGCTTTTGGTTTTTGGACTGAATGATGAGCTTCTTGTCTGTTTTGCAGGGAATGGATGGCATGGAGTTTTGGCAAAGGTGACCAGGGCTATGAATGGAGTACTATTACAAATGAAAAACTTGAAAATTACATTGCATTTATTGCAAAAAGATGAAATAGACAATTTTTCTTCGAAACAGAGTTTTGAAGAAAAATCATTATCAAGCATTATGATGATGAAATTTTTGCACTGAAACCTTATTTGAAGCTTCCTCATGTGCCTGCTGACCATTATTAGGCATTTTGAGACCTGATTAACTAAACCCTAGACCTAATGAGACTAAAAACCCTAAAATGATTCTTTGCCAACTATGAAGCCAAACATGACTATACATGATTTTAATGAACAGAACTAGGTCAGCAGGTACAAGACATGAGGGATATGAGTGACAAGCCCCTATTGTCAGATGATCCATGCTCCTAACGGAATGCAGCTGAATGAACTGAGTGAGACACCTAAAATGAAATGTAGCAAGAGAAATTTGATCTCTGACGGAAGGATGAAGATACCGACTCTAACGCATGAAATAAGGAGACAATGAAGAAGAAATGAGAAGGTCTTGGAGGCATATAAACGTATAGGGTCTGAGTTTTGGTCATGGTACTTGTTATCTGAATGTCTATAAGAATATTTTCTCGTGGGCTTTCCTCTCCAAGAGGGAGAGGTTTTTCCCTAGCTCTAGGAGCCTAACTTTTTCTCTTTTGTATTTTGGTAATTGACTTTATGAAAGACTAAAAAAGCTAAGAAAGAGAAGACATAAGAAACTCAAGTAAGCTCATAAGTAATTATCAGGAAGAGAATTTGAATTAATTATTAGCCCTCTAAATTATCAACATGGTATTAAAGCAAAGGTGCTAAAGACAAAGGGCTATTTGACAAGAAGACACTCAAGGATAAAAATTCAATTTTGTAGAAAGCATCATTGAAAAATTAAAAATCTATATTGAAAAAGTCAAGTCATTTTGCAAGGAAATCCTCAAGCCATCTCAAGAAAAATTTCAACCTTATTCAAATAATCCACACATCGAGGACATAATATTTGACATCAAAGATTCTTGATATTGAAAACATCTTCATTTTGAAGTAATCCTTGATCATCAAGGATCAAATATCACCTACTTTGAAATCAATATGAGAGAGATTTCATGTCATCATCTTCATCGTTATCAATGAGGAAGCTGATAGAAGAAGAAAAACTAATCAAGTATCTTTATGACTTCATATGAATATATCAAATGTCTTCTTTGCAAAGAAAGCAAAAAAATGGTTTTGGTTTCAAAATTTCCAGCATGGAAGAAAAGGAAAATGAAGCCATGCCTGGTACATGAAGGGAGATACAAGAGCCCAAAGGACTCTTACAAAATCAATAAAATATTGTCTCATCTCTGATGTATCAAATCTAGAATCATAAAAATGAGTATATGAGAAATTGGTAGAGCTATTCTCTGTGAAAACTGTAGGAGAAGAAATCTCTCAGAGATCAAGTGCATGAACTGGGAGAAGTAATTTCTGACGCTAAGATGACTACAGTGGTGTTGAATTCTATGCCAGAAGAATGGGGAAACCTCACTTCAAGTTTATACGGGAAGAAATAAGCCACACCATTCCACGATTTATGATCTCTATGTAAAATAGAGGAAACAAGATTGAAAGCAAAGACTGATACAAGATTAAGTGAAGGGAATCTATCCTTTGCAACGATATCCAGGAGGAAAGGAAGATTTGGTAAATTTATTCCTCATAATAAAAGAAGAAATATGTACAGGTTACATTTCTTTGGATTTAATGAACTTGGTCATTATAAAAGATATTTTCCTTCATCTTGAAAGGACAAGAGGAAAAAGGAAGAATCTCGTGTCACAAATATAAGGGAACAACCTGATGCAAAGAAATATAAGATATAATAAGAAAGGGATATCTATTATGATTGAGATCATCTTCTCCCTTAGGTGATTACTTTTGGTTGTAAAATAGTATGATATGAAACAATGTATATTGGTAGCATCATGATAGAAACATGGTAGGCGCTCTTGGAAAAGTAGCTCCTGGAAAACCTCTCTAATAAAAATATTGATGGAAGGAAGTCATCAAGATCAAGGGTCATCATGGAAACATGTGGTTACATTTTATAATGTAGTTCTGTGTGAATTCTCTGATGAGAAAGAAAAAAGAACAGTTTCATCAAGAATTCTATGCTACATATTTCTGGGATATGATGACATATTGATGAAGCAGGTCAAGGGAATGAAGCTCTTCATTCTAATGAAATTGCTACAGGATGACTCAAAGGAAAAATGTATGAGGTATATATATTTATATGCTAATACTTGATGTTGTGAATTCATGTGATATGGTTGAAGTTAATGGACTTCTATATTTATAAGTATGATCTATGGAGGAGGACCTCTCGGTGCACTGTCAGATGAAATAAACATAATATATCCTCATAAGAAATATGATGTGGTTGTATATGAGTAAATAAATGCATACTAGAAGTTCCTAGGAAAGAAGATGTGAAGAAAATAAGAGATCATGAAGTGCAACCATGTCAGGAGGCAGTTATCATTCGGAAGCCAAGAAGATGTGACTAGAATATCTCCTAGGAGGATATGCAAACTCTGATAGAAGTCTAGTAAAGAAGAAGAACCTTAAGAAAACATATCATTAGGAGATGTGTCAATTTGAATAAAGGATGATGATGCCTACATGAAGATTTCATGGTGAAATATCATCAATGAGGTAACTTTTTTTTTTAAAGTTCATATCTATATGTTTATCTGGATGTGTTTGTGCATGACTGCTAATCATGAGAAAGGATGTATGATCCTTGGAGATGTTTCAAAACAAAGAAGCATGGCATATAAGGTGGACCAACTAAGAAAGAAAAATGAATCACTTTCTGGTAGATGACATGTCTCATGAATGAAAGTGATGGATGATCTGTGCCCCACAGAGCTAAATTTGAAGATTCCTCAAAGATAAAAATCCATGAAATAGAGGGGAGGAATTCTTCATGGGAAACTGAGTGCCTCACCATTGTTGTCGTAGGTCCCTCATTGAGAGGGAGCTTGGTGATCAGTTTCTTACTTGGAAGAAACTGGGTAATTCCTAAGAATGAGCTTAGGTACATTCCTTATATAGGAATGAGTACATTCCCTTGTAGAATAGGTCGTCCCTGGCTGAGAGGGAGAGATAGACACATAATTATGGTCTTCACTTGGGAAGACATATTGGAGGATTCGGTAATCATCTAGCATTTGATACTCTTTGAGAATGTATTAGGAAATTCAAGATAAGAGTAGTTAGGGACCGATATTCTTTAAGGGTTAGCTACCCAGGAGAATAATAGTCCAAGAAGGTCAGAATTTGGGAACACTCAAGTGGAGTATGTACCTTGGAGATACAATGAATATGGTGTCTATAAGTCATGTGTCTCGCCAACATCGTAGTCCATTGTCTTGTTCTGAGATGGAGATGTTAGTCAGGTCTTTGCACTAAGAAAATTCTAGTTGATATGATGCTATACAGATGTGATTACCAATCTGATTATTCTTATCAGATTCTTCAGGTTGAAAGTGACCATGTACCTATACTAATACCTCCCTAGTTAAGAGGAAGTGTTTAAAAGTGTAACTAGGATTGATCTTCATATTGACTATCTAATTATGTATTTATAGGGAAAGGATAATAAAATGTAATTTTGTTGTGCTTGATTCATGGGTATCATGAGCAAGATTTTATTATAAGTCAATAAAATTCTTATTCATTTCTATTAGGGTGTGTTTATGTTTATAAGTGTAATTAAGAGTCAGGTATATGAAGTGCCTAGTCTGAAGGATGTGCTCCAAGACCATGTGGAAGAATGGCTTATGAAAGCTCTCATAAAAAACCTCATAAAAGCTAGAATAAAAGCTCTTCATGTTGGCCCTTAAACAGTGATGAAGTCAACCTTCAAGTAGGATGAAAGGTTAGCATAAAAAGGAGGAAATGTGCTATATATAAACAAAGAACCTGCAACTCATTTGGTGTGGACAAGATTGCAAATTTCGTTGTGAATAAGTGGGGATAAGAAGTGTGGTTTCTCTCTAAGGAAACACAATGTTAAGTCTCGGAAGAAATGCAGATTTCTTCATGGTATAAAAATGGTTGTATGAAGATTGTTCTGTGAAAGCAAGTGTGGATTTCAGAGACCAAGAAAGAGCGGACATGAGACAAGAAAATAGTGTGCATATCTCTAAATAGATATATCATGATAAAGTCTAGTTTAAATTTGAAGTCAAGGAAGCATTGAAGTGTGTTAAGATGCGGATCTATTTGAGACGTGATGTGGATGGATTTGAGGATAAAAGAAATGGTTAACTCTGAAATGAATGCAGATAACAGATGTATAACAAGGATGATCTATGTTGTCACAAAATTGCAAGGAATGTTTTAAGAGTAATATTATTTAGTGATAATTTTGTGTCTAAGGTGTGAGTTCGGGTCTGAAATATATGTGACATCAAGACAATGTTCTACATGAGGAAGAGACTAGTCTACTTGGAAAACTAGGATTATGTTAGTGTACAAAATGAGATTGTGTAAAGTGCTGATATCACAAGAAAGAATCATATACAACGGGAGAAGGATGAATACGAGGAGAGACTGAGCTCTCTAGCCTTGGTGTTGACAAGTGTAGATCGGTGTAGGTAGGTGCAGCAAAGAAGGAGCCAATGAAGATGCAATGACAATGTCTTGGAAGCATATAAAGGTCTAGGCTCTAAGTTTTGGTCATGGTACTTTTCATCTGAAAGTCTATAGGAATAATTTATCATGAGTTTTCCTCTCCAAGAGGGAGAGGTTTTTCCCTGCCTCTAGGAGCCTAACTTTGTGTCTTTTGTATTTTTGTAATTTACTTGATGAAAGACTAAACAAGCTATGTAAGAGAATACATAAGTAACTTGAGTAAGCTCACAAGTAATTTTCAAGAATATAATTTGAATGAATCAATAGCCCTCTAAATAAGACAAAATATTCTTTGGTAGAAATGATGGAGATTATGCTATGAGCAATTTGAGGGATCCCTACATATAGAAGATATGATATCTTAAATACATGGAGATTAAAGTTGCATATTTATCATGAATGGTCAGATGCACTTAAGAACACTATCATTAATTGGGTTATTAGATCAAGCGCAAAAATATAGAGTCAAATCTGGGTTGTTCCTTCATATTTAATGGATGGCATATATGCCACTATTATATTTCCTATAATTAACTAGAGTTCCCACCTGTGAAATTCCTTGTGTGTATTTTCAAATGACATGGGAATAAATCTACAATAAAATTTAAGATTAATGGTATGAATTTCTCAGCACACCTTTAGATAGATTAATATTTTGAAATAAATACCCCAAGTTGAGCAATGTTACTATGAAATTGATTATAATTTTGGAAACATGTATCTACAGGAGGATTATAAAAATTTAATATTTTATGGGTTAACAACTTCACCCCATTCCCTACCCAAATATCTCCCAAATAGGCCAATAATGGGTGAGATTACTTTTATGTCACCATTCCATCAAGATTTAATGCATATCTAGCCAAGAATTGAACTAAACTGACCTTTAAATCATACAACTTATACCATGGACATTATGGATTGTTCAATTCATTGTAGGTAAGGTAGGAAACTGATGCCCAGGCTAGCCTCTCTATCCACACTCTCACACTCTAATGCATATAACAATGCATTTTAAACTTTTATCTTCCCAATTAATTTTAAATCTGGCAATTGCATACATGTAGAAGCTGCCTCTTGACCCAGGTTATAAAACCCACAAAGCCTATAATGTGCTCTTATAATAAAACCCAACCAATGGTTTAATTCAATTTCGGAACTATCTTACAACCCGCTCATATGTATTCGAATTAACTGATTCAAATTACATTTGGCCCCACCTCAGGCTCGGGTCAGTATTCGAAGGTTCTGGGTAACACAAGGTTAGATTTCTCCACGGTACTTTGCCATTAGACCATGCTCTAACTCATCACTCAAATTTCCCATTCACAAGGATAAAATGCATTGATTTTATGGAATTCTTCGTGCAGGCAATTCACCACTGAGAATATATATTCAAATGTTCCTCTGCTGCCATACTTCAATAAAAATGAATCGACTCTATTTATTTCAATAAAGGAACAGGGTTTGATTTTGTAGACTTGTAAGTAGAGTTAAAATTTTCTAAATAACCAAGGACTAGGCTTCAGTTAACAGGATAAAGCTCTTTAGAAGCGCTTTCCACCAAAGCGCAAAAATGTAAACCTCACACCAATTAACGCGTTCAATAATCAATAATTTTTTATGATGAATCTATATAAAATCGGTACAAATTTACCCAATTTGATACTCCTCAAGATTTCCTTACCCAGATTCACAATTATATGAAATGGATTCCGAAAAGATTAATTATTTCCATGCAAGGTCACTAATTTAGTCAATAGCACAGGGTTTTGCAACTGGCTCACAGGACTCAACGTTCCTCATAAAAATTTGACCCATAATACATTAAATTTCACATATAACTTACAAACAAATTCCTCGTCAATATATACAAATGCATCAATTTCAAAAGAATTCGCTTACAACTTCATGTTGGCCAGATCTTCAATTTGATGGCATTTTCCTCCTACTATGTCTCTGAATAGTTATCTAGCTCATAACCCCGTACTCTATCTTTCGTGCTTACCTTAATACAAAATGATGACATGAATCAATTCAGGTTCCTTTATAGCTCGACAAACTCTTGAAATTCTCGAAAATCCTAAATTTAGACTCAACTCCTAAAATTACTGAAACTGATCCTAATTCGACTATCCCTTCACATTCCTAACTAATCAGCTTCTCTCATGTTCTCTAGTGGTTAGAGAACATTTAAAATTCCTCACCATTTTATTTAAAATGCTAATAATTACAAGAGAACTTAAAAACAGAAGACCCCTCTATGTTTTATAAAAATACAAAGTATTTCTAGAGCCTAATGCCCCTGCATCAGACTCCTGAGGTTCAAATTATTCATGATATACTGATCATGTGTCTTTAATCTTGGCCTCCTGGATCCCATACTTTGTTTTGCTACTGTCCAGTAGCTGCATCATCCTCCGACTACATTTCTTCAGGTCTCCATATCTTGTTCTGCAATTTACCTCCAGCTATACTTTCACAATATTTTCTTGTCTTTCCTTTATTGAAACTCTCTTGCTTTCTTGCTGCTTTCTGCTGCTTCTAAGACACCTTCATCATCAGTCTTCTGATGCATTCAATCTCTATGCCCAACTTATCTTCTAGCTGGAAATTTCCTTGCCCACTATTGTGGCTACTTTTGATGTTGTTGTTGTTACTGCCCTTTTTGCTGCCAGCATTGCTTCAACTATTACCTCCTTGATTGTTGCTATAATTGTTTTTATTTCTGTAGATGTCATCCCCCCTCTTACGGCCTCCCAAAATTCATGTCCCTCTGCAACAATTTTATTTTGCTCATCATCTGCAAACTCACTTTTAGAAAAAAAATCATAAATTAAATTTTTTCCTGCAGTAACATACTCATTCAGTATACTAGTAAACATAATCAAATTTTTCAAACTAGTATCTACCCCTATTTCTTTCACAGCTTCAAGCAATTTCACTCTAGTGTCTGCAATCTCCTGTTTAATTGTTCTCAGCAAACATTTCAGCCATCTCTCTTGTATATTCATATCATCAATATGCTACAATTCAGGTTCAGCATATTCTTCTTCTTCTTCTTCTTCTTCTTCTTCTTGGGAAATCCTCAGTAATTGTCCCTTATCACCTTGATTTATTTTGGCAATCAAATCAAGTTCTTCAACCATTGTATCCTCATCCACTATCAGAATAGAATTCTAATTCTTCATCACTGTTTCGGTCTTAAAAATCTGCCGCACAGTCTGCTCTTGGCCCATCAGACAAGCCAATTCTTCCTTGTCACCAACAGTAACAAGTTTCTGCATGACTATTCCACCTTCTTTATACAAAAGTCCCTCTTCTCTCAAGACAATTCCAAATGATGGGTTGTCTTCTGCAATACCTGTAAACATAATCAAACTGTCAGTGTTAAAATCACAAGACCCACTGGATTCATTTGATGACCCAGTCACCAACCAGTCACCAACTCTTCCTTCTGTAATTCTAAGTCTCTTTCAAGACCCAGAAAATCTTTATTGTATTTCTCCTCAGCTTTCATTGTGCCAATCACCATGTTAGAATGATGATCCTTCACTATGTTTTCAGCCAACATAGTTTCTCTTTCATTCAATTCTCTGACAATTTCCATTTTTTGTTCTTCTTTGTCTGCATGATCAACACATGAACCTTCAGCATTACAATTACAAGATCTCAATATCTCTTCCTCCTCTGACAACACATCAGTATGTTGTTATGAGTTTCTTTCCAATTCTTCTGTTAGCACATCAGTATGCTGATTTGCATCCTCCATGAGACTGTCAACTAGTCTCTCCTTCTTTCCATCATATGTTTCATGAATGTCCTTCTGTTGTGATTCACTAAGCTAAATCATCTTCTTATACTCTATTTTCTGAGTGTCAATCATGACAATTTCTCTGTCTTGCTTCTTCAGCAACTTATCCTGTGCATAGGTCCTTTGTCTCTCCAATTCTCTTCTTTGAAAATCCAACCTTCTATACAATTCAACAACTTCAATTGAAGTGGATTTTTGGAACCTTACACAACCTTTTATGCCTCTTCTTGCTCTTGACCAATCATCAGTTAGTCCTTCTCTCTCTGCCTCAACATTCTGCTGAATATCCTCATGGGACTCTTTTGTCTTCATGTCTTCCTCCTGAGACCTTACCATCTCAGCATTGATCTAAACAGATTTCAGATTCAACTTCTCCTCCTCAACAAACGTCAAAGTTTTTTCATCTCCCTGTGATGTACCTGCAAACATACACAGCTCTTTAGTTCTAAAACCACAAGACTTTTCAACCTTGGTGCTTTCTCAAGCACTTCCCTTTGAACAGATCTGCATGTGGAATCTTCAAATTTCATCCTTGACTCAAGAACTTTGAGTTCTTCTCCCTCTGTAGAACCTGTCATCACCTCACAATGGTCAAACTTAAAAATACAAGTCTTTACATCATCTAGCTGATCTGACTTGTCCAACAACTTAGAAAACCATCAATGATTTTCTCTTCAGCAAGACAAACTTTTTGTTGTCTTAAGTCTTCACCATGTCTCACAAGATCTCTTATAGATCTCCATTCTTCATCTGTACTATGTTCTGCTTCACAAACAGAAACTTATTTTCTCAACTCAGCAGCTCTGAGTTCTTCTCTCAATAAGGAAATCTCCTTTTGCTTCAACCTCAACTGTAATGGTTTCCAATTCACTCTCTTCTTCATAATCCAACCAACTCTCTGGCTTTCCTCTATCCTCTTTTCCAGTTCATTAAACTATTCCATGATCTCATCTATCTCTTTCCAATGTTCTGCATCAGTCAATTTCTTCCTTATGCCATTTTTCCTGACATCTTCTTCCTCTTTTCTGTTGTGGCCTCTCTCAGAACCTCATCAATCTCTGCTATGACTTTTGGAAGTCATATTCTCCATCATGATTTCTTCACTCATCAGCTGCACTAGGCCTCTGCAACAGCAAGATCTCCTGCTGCCACTTACCTCACCAATCCTTTCCTCCAGATCTGGGCTTTTGGCAAGTACTGGTCCCTTATCTGTTGGAACCCTCTGAGCACTCTCTTCTACTCTCTCTAGGCTTCACTCTGCAACTTTTTAAGAAAACATATGTTCTTCTTTCATCCAACCTCTGTTGGGAATTCTCCAGGTTCTGCCACACTTTCTTCTTCACTCAAAATCCCTTGTTGGACTCTTTTATCACTGCTCTCGAAGCTGTGATCTACTTTGCTGAGATTTCTCCAATTGCCTGCAATCTGAATTCTGCAAACAATTCCTCAAACCAGAGTTAAACACTACTCATCAACTCACATTCTCTTGCAAACACTACAATTGTCCTCCCTATTCAACCTTTAGCTGAATATCAGGTTCACTGCCATCATCATCAAAACTCTGTCTTCACTTTCTGCAACCACAGTTCTGCAATCATAAATTCAATTCAGATTTAAAATTATTTTACTTGTAAGATCTCTGCATGATCTTGTCTTCCACTTAAGACTCTATAAATCTGTAATCACTTCACTGCATATCTAATCACTCTACAATCACTGTTAAATAGATTAAAACTTCAACTTTTCCTCACTGCTCTTATCAAGCATGCATTCCAAAATTAAATTCTAAAAGAGCTATTCCAGCTCTAATACCACTTTATGCCCAGGCTAGCCTCTCTCTCCACACTCTCACACTCTAATGCATATAAGAATTCATTTTCAATTTTTATCTTCCGGATTAATTTTAAATCTGGAAATTGCATACATGCGGAAGCTGCCTTTTGACCCAGGTTATAAAACCCACAAAGCCTATAATGTGCTCTTCTAATAAAACCCAACCAATTTTTTAATTCAATTTCAGAACTATCTTACAAGTCGCTCATATGTATTCGAATTAACTGATTCAAATTACATTCATCCCCACCTCAGGCTCGGGTCAGTATTCGAAGGTTATAAAACTCAATACAATTAACAATTGGACCCCACAACATATCCATCATCTGATTCAAGGTTCATTTGACCCAAACTACAAGCTTGGCTCTCACACTAGCGCACTTTAAATTCACCCTTGGACTTGTCATAACTCAATATAATAATGTTCACAGTCTGCCACTCACATATATACTCATGGCTTTATTATTATGCGTCCAACCCATACGAGTATTTCCACTAATTAAAGTGTGATCTTGGGTTATGCAAAACATTACCCTAATTTTTATTTGTCAACAAAATAAACCAATTCATACGACCTCTGACTCCATGTGACATTTAACTCAAATGTTTCATAATTACTTGATTCGGGTCCCACAACTCAATACATATCTCATTAACTCTCATATGTCACACAATTGTGACCGTCGTCGATTTCCCCAGCTCACGATCAGATGAACACAACGGATATCACGTTTTCCTTACCTTTGCTTTAACGCTCAGAAAAAACGCAATAAGAGCGGTTATGAGCTTACCACTTATGCCACACGTCCTCCATCTAATGGAATCACGTTTTTGTTTCAAATTCAACTTACCACTTTTGAATCGTGCGAACCCGCTGGGTTTTCAACTCCTATTTTACTATTCCGACTTCAACTCAACTCTCGGTTCTAACCTCCAACTTCTCGTGTGTTCTGGGTAACACAGGGTCAAATTTCTCCACGGTACTTTGCCATTAGACCACGCTCCAACGCATCACTCAAATTGCCCGTTCACAAGGATAAAATGCATTGATTTTATGGAATTCTTCGCGAAGGAAATTCACCACAGAGAACATATATTCAAATTTTCCTCTACCACCATACTTCGATAAAAATGAATCGACTCTATTTATTTCAATAAAGGAACAGGGTTCAATTTTGTAGACTTGTATGCAGAGTTAAAATGTTCTAAATAACCAAGGAATAGGCTTCAACTAACACGATAAAGCTCTTCAGAGGCACTTTCCACCAAAGCACAAAAATGTAAACCTCACACCAATTAACGCGTTCAATAATCAATAATTATGTATGAAATCGGTACAAAATTACCCAATTTGATACTCCTCAAGATTTCCTTACCTAGATTCACAATTATACCAAATTGATTCCGAAAAGATTAATTCTTTCCACGCAGGGTCACTAATTTAGTCAATAGCACAAGGTTTTGCAATTGGCCCACAGGACTCAATGTTCCTCATAAAAATTTGACCCAGAATACATTAAATTTCACACAGAAGTTACAAACAGATTCCTCGTCAATATATACAATTGCATCAATTTCAAAGGAATTCACTTACAACTTCATGTTGGCCAGATCTTCAATTTGATGGCCTTTTCCCCCTACCATGTCTCTGAATAGTTCTCTAGCTCAAAACCCCCTACTCTATCTTTCGTGCTTACCTTAATACAAAACGATGACCTGAATCGATTCAGGTTCCTTTACAGCTCGACAAACTCTTGAAATTCTCGAAAATCCTAAATTTTGACTCAACTCCTAAAATTACTGAAACTGATCCTAATTCGAATATCTCTTCACTAATCAGCTTCTCTCATGTTCTCTAGTGGTTAGAGAACATTTACAATTCATCGCTATTTTATTTAAAATACTAATAATTACAAGAGAACTTAAAAACATAAGACCCCTCTACGTTTTATAAAAATACGAAGTATTTCTAGAGCCTAATGCCCCTGCATCAGAAGCCAATGATATTCATAAGCCATGGATTTAAATATTTGTACATATTCACATGAGAAATGGTATGATAAAATTATTTATAATAATTTTTTAGTTGGGATGAAGTAAATAAAAGGAAAAAATTTAAATATGTTTATTCTCTTCATAGTACTTCACCTAATGATCAAATGTAATAATAAAGTAACAATTAGCATAAGCTGAAATAATCATAAAATATTAGGATAAATATAAGAGAAATTATAATGAGGAAATAATAAAGTAACAATTAGCATAAGCTGAAATAATGATAAAATAGTAGGATAAATATAAGAGAAAATATAATGAAGATAAGTTTAGGACAGAACAGGAACTTAGTAAAAAATTAAGACAAGAGAAAATAAGGAAAAAAGAAGAAGAAAATGTAACAAAGGATGAAGAGGAGGATGTCTAAAAATCTAAAAATCCAAGAAAGAATTAGAACATAAATAAACAAGTTAAACTAGAAAAGATGAGAAGGGAAGAGAAAGAAAAATAAAGGAAGCAACTAAGAAAGAGGAGAATGTGAAAGAAACTAAGAAACAAGAGAATGTTAATATTCAAGAACTTAATTACCCTCTAGAACTAAGTTACTAAATGGAATGTTTTCATGCTTGAATTCTAAGTTACTAAATGAAATGTTGTCCTGTTTAAATAATTAAAGATATTATATTCAACAAAATATTGTTTTTAATAAACAAATAATGAAGAAACTAAGGCTAAATAATTTATTTGTTAAATAAAATATTGCAATATTTCCCATAGAGAATCATTTCTCCTCAAAATCATCTCCCTAAGTTTCATCCCAATTTTCTTTAATCTAGGAGAGTACAGGAAACTATCACCAATCTAGATTACCTACGTTGAAACTATATCTGTGATATTAATTACATTTTATTGAAAGAGAAATATATAAACAACAATTTTCATTAATCAACTATACCCAATTAAACTAACTATGACATAATCTACTAACAATAATTTATTAATATTACAATAAACAATCTAATTGATAATTCTATATTACAATCAAGCACATAAACATAGTTAGTTTCCAAAAATTCTAATAATAGAATTTAAAATAAATAGTTTTTAAAGAAAAAATAATATTCCCACTAAATTATTCTAATAATAAAATTTAAAATAAATAGTTTTTGAAAATATAATATTTCTACTAAATTACAAAAAAAGATATCCTTATCTAGCAATGGACTAGCTTAATTTAGAGATAACTATGGCAATAGGATTGATATTTTAATGGAAATGAATATTGAAAAATACCAAGCCAACATGATATTAAATTAAACAATAAAATGAGGCTATGACTTTGACACAGTCACTTAGTTCAATTTAGAGAGGAAAATATGGCAGTTAGATTTAGGAAGGAAAATAAGATCATACAGAACGAGCTATGGAAGCCCTAAGGATCGCTCTGTAATTTTCTTTCTGTGGAGTTTATCCAATTTTGTTAGCCACATGATTTTGAAATCCAACAGTCAACATGAAAGCCTTCTAAAAATCATGTTGTAAATGTTCCAAGATATCTAATCGGGTGGAGGAAAAGAGAGGTTTGGGTGCTTGCTAGAAGAAGGTTTGATCACCTGCTAATATTCCTCACATTTTCTTGTAAAGAAGCTTCTTGCTATTCATATGTGTGCTCTCTCTCAATTTATCGTCAACATCAAACCCTTCTCAAAATCAAGTTGTTAATGTTCCAACGTATTTTAATCGGGCGGAGGAAAAGAGATGTTTGGGTGCTTGCTAGATGAAGGTTTGGTCACTTGCTAATATTCCTCACAGTTTATTCTAAAGAAACTTCTTGCTATTCATGTGTAGTCTCTCTCAATTTATCAACACCATACATGGATATACATACAGTAGACTTTATTTTAACTCGAAGTCATCATTTTAGCTTTATTTTCATCGATACAAATTGACTTTAGGAGGGTCGGTCAGTGATCACATGCCCTTCTCATCCTACATAATCCCCTTTTCTTCTCAACCGACGAGGACACTGGAACCAAAAAATCGTCCATAGGATTTTTTCTCCACTGGCATGCTATTATTACCCTCAAACTTCAATGTCTCATCAACCCCGCCACACGACCATGACGTTTAGATGAGCCTGCAGGTTGTGTCAATAGCTACGGTTCCTCAAATCCTAAATTTTAAATTTCAACATTCAACTTACTTCTACATGTTCAGACTCCATTAGCTTTCCAATATGGTGCACAGTTGGATCCAACCACCAAGGAGTTGCAATTTCACAATAGTTACCTCAGATACAATTTTGTTTTGCTCATAATTGGAGACGAGCTTGTAAGACAGCAGATCCACGGCCTTGTTGGATTCCCATCCCATAGTATAATGAACCATACAATGCCTAGTAACTATCTGTAAATGGATAAATGGAGCTAAAAATCCCATAGAGTGTCAGAGTCAATCTTGCACATTCATGATCACTAGAAGCATATCTGAAGCTTGGTTGAATGTACTCGATCTAGTCTTAAAGCACACATATAAATATGGATCAAATTCCTTTTAAAATAGGTATTTGAACTCCGTACTCACCCCGGCCATTTCGAAGATCACGCCCAACACCGTATTTTCAATAAAGTATCTATAATGGTGAAAAGAATTTCCTCTAAATCGATGGGAAGCTTCTCAAAATCTGCTACATATCTAGCTTTGGTGCATTATCCACTGCAATGAGAAGTAAAATCAAGGCCTATCACTACCACTTCCGAAGAAAGCTATCAAACCAAAAACCCTAATAGAAAACGATCACATTAAATCCTTTCGCAAACATTTTAGGAATGGATAAGAAAGTCACAATATCAGTAGTATGGGTTGGAAATATTCTCCACAACAGATATCAATGGTATATGCTAGTAATCGATGGTTTCTTACAATAGATGAGCTAAAGAAAAAATCAGAGGGTTCGATAAGGAGACAAGTATAGTGAGCAACCCTATCAGACACTGCAAAATGATCTTGTACATAGAGTTCGTAATATAGCTCAATATCAACTATAAAGGTGTCCTATTAAAAAATGCTCCATGAAATTACGGATATTATGTTTACATTCACAACTTCACCTATGTCATATCTATACTTTGCAGCAGGGCACCTCAGAATTTAACTAATAGATTTACAACTCCCCAAATGCCAAAAGTACACTATACAATATTTCTTACAATAATATTATTAAACAATGAAAGGAAACTGCATTTGAACACTCAGAGTACATATTTGTTTCCGAAATGGATGATGAAAGGATACGATGTTTTTATGAAAGTTCATTTTTAATATTTATGCAGCTTTATTTTGTGGGTTAATTTTGTTATTATCAAAGTTCATTTTTAATATTTATGCAGCTTTATTTTTTGGGTTAATTTTGTTATTATTTCAGTAAGATCAGTTGGAATAATATTTTTGTTTAGAAATTATGTGCTCCAAAAATTTGCAATAAAATGGATCATTTAAATAACAAAAAGAGAAAATCTAAATAAAAGATGTGAATGATAATTTAAAAATAAAATAAAATAAAATGCTACTTAATAATTTTCAATTTAATAGATATTTTCAATGTGATATTTTTATTTTCTTTTTTATTTACATGAAAAAGGTGGAATGGCTTTCTTCTCAGAATTTTTTTATGTTAACATTTGTAAATAATATTGAAAAACAATCATTTCCAAAATTTATTCTTCATAACAAAAATCAATGCAAATCATTTCAAAGTGAAATTGTGAAATTAAAAGTAAGAAGCTCATTCCCTGTTAACAGACTGAATCATTTTTGTTTTATAATTTACATTCATTGTTTTGGGATAGGTGCGAAAGTGCCTAATAATTAAGTTGGATGAATGTTGGATATAATTTCTCACTCCTTTATGCATATTATAGGGTCTAGATAAATTCTCCAAATAAAGCCAAACTAGGGGAAGTGATTGATTTAGTTGGAACACTTGTCAAATTATCCAAGTAAAGAGAAAGAAAACTAAGTGAGAGCTAATAAGTTCAGATCTACATAGACTCCAATTTGACACTTTTAGATAAAAATTATATGAAATTAAAGAAGTTCAAATACATGATGTATTTAATTTGATTCAAACAAGCGAGATTGCATAAAACTATTTTTTTTAACATTAGTGATATTGAGCCCTAGATAAAGGTTTTAAAAAAATATCAAGAATACACCCCTTTCTGCATAAGAAACTATGAGTACATTTGGAAAACTTGCTCCTCCAAGACCTTTGCTTTGAGTAATGTCAAAGAACTAGCACAGAAAATTATAACTCAATGATCTACCCCTGTCACCTTTATCCAAATTAAATCACACAATCAAATTACAAGTCTATACTACTACTATAGAAACTAAACAAAGAGATTTTGATTCTTCAAAGGTGTTTTCATTCCAATTTCGATGATAATGGACAATGCACTAAACTGCAGCCATGATAATGGACAATGCACTAAACTGCAGCCAAAACTTGAAACTAAGTTGTTATAGCTTGGGAAGAAAATGAAGACAGTAAAATTTCATTTTTAAGATTAGATGGGCTCCTATTTGCACCAAAAGATTGATATGATCATATTACCATTAATTTTTCGTGAATATGATTAAGAAAAGTAATGTAACATAATGGGTATTGAAAATCATTCCAAAAATCGAATTTATCCTCAAAATAACTTCAGTAATGTAACATAATTGGTATTGAAAATCATTCCAAAAATCGAATTTATCATCAAAATCACTTCCAAAGATCTATGATTTTAATTTACCCTATGGTACTCTTAGCCCATCTATAATTGAAGTGTTAAGAATGAGAGAGAATGAAGTCAAATTTGTTAGTGCACATGGTATTGGGCTCATTGTATTATAATGAAATATTTGTATATATAGGTGTGTGAGTAAAAAGAAAATGCATGGGTGAGAAATAATGAAGCTAGTGAGATGTATAAAGATTTTTATTGTGATAATAAAAATATATTAAAATCTTTCAAGTGTTTTTTCGCCAAAATGAATTGGTGGGTGAGAAAGAATGAAGCTAATGAAATGTATAAAGATTTTCATTGTGATAATAAAAATATACCAAACTATTTCCCCATGGTTTTCCCCAAAATGGGGTTTTCTAGGTAAATATGGCATTTCAATAAATTTTATGGATTACTTCTTCTTTGAGAGCATGAATTTTTTCTTAAGTCAAATAATTTTGTGGGTATTTTTTAAAATGAATAAATTTTAATAACTTTTGGCATGGTGTTAACTTTTAGAGTGATCTCCACATCTCACATATTTCTTTTTGGATGGATGGGTTAGCATGGATGAATTCGACTGCAGATCCTAGGCTAGAAATTCTTACAGCGATTTAGAACCACACAGGAAACAATATAAGCCTCAATTCAAGGATTATAA